>CM072257.1:388387-430575 GCA_036851935.1 Coregonus suidteri | reverse complement strand
ATTCCCCCTGATTATATGTGTATTATGGCCCTCTATTCCCTTGCCCTTGGCCATTTTGCCATGTCTGTTGTCGGGTGGTACATTGTTTACAGTTTACATACCGATATTGTGCATTCTCGTCCTGTGTAGAGTTACACCTCGCTCTTTGTTTGGGTTCCCCTTTTTTTGTATTATAAAAATTTGTTTGTTTTGGGGTGGAGTAAAAAAAACCCCTAATCCCCAAAGCACCATCTAAAATAAACATAAAGGGCGACCCGGGGGGTGCTGACCTACCCAAGTTACAAAGAAAAGCCCAGTGTCTGTGTTTTTTTTCCCATTTTAAATCTTTTTTTTTTTTGGGCCCATCTAAATTTGGGTTTTTTCTTTGAAACTCTCCCTAAAGGGTCAGCCCCCGAGTCCCTCTTCACTTTAACGTTGGACGGGTGTTTTTGGGGGTCTTTTTATAAAGCTGCCGTTGAGGACCTTGGGGCGTTTTTCCAAACTTAAACCTCTAATGTATTTTGGCCTTTTGCTCTTGTGCACCGGGGCCTCCCACTCCTCTTTCTATTCGGGTTAACCCGTTTGCGCTTTTCTGTAAAGGGGAGTATACACGGCGTTGTAGGTCTTCAGTTTCTTGGAAATTTCTCGCAGGGAAAATGCCTTCATTTTCAAAACAAGAATAGACTGGGGTTTCAGAGAAAGTATTTTTTCGGGCCTTTTTGAGCCTGTAATCGAACCCCCATTGCTGATGCTCGACCTAAACTGTTCAAGAAGGCCGTTTTATTGCTTCTTTAATCACCAACATTTTCACTTGCAAACATAATTGAAAAAGGGTTTTCTAATGATAAATTCCCTTTTAAAATATAAACTTGGATTAGAAAACACACGTGCCATTAGAAACAGGATTGAGTTGCTGAAAGGGGGCCTCTTACGCCTTGTAGATATTCCTTAAAATCTGCGTTTCCAGCTACTAGCCTTTACAACATTTAACAATGTCTACACTGATTTCGATCAATTTGATTTTACTTTAAAGGGCAAAAAAATCGAAAAAAAGGACTTTCAAAATGACCCCAAAATTTTTACGTTGTTTCGAAACAAATGCAGCAGGGAAAGGTTATACGCTAGAACGAAACTGTTAAATAATCGACAATAGAGCGGAATGGTTATACCTAAACCAAAACTGTTAAATATACAAGTATTTGGAAAATATTATTGCGGTAAAAACAGTTATTATAAAAAAATCGTAAGGTACCATTTGCACTAAAAGTCTGAAGGGCATCTTTTGGGGAAACCCCGCAGTAATTTTTTTATGGTAACCCCTGTCAATAGTTCTTTGCTAAAAATGAAAATTCATAAAAACCAAGGGACCTTGATTACAAGATCACACGAAAAAAGGGGTTTAAAATTTTTCATTAAAGATGTTTTCTAGGTGGAAGGTTTTCCCGTTATGAAAAAATGTATCAGCGTGATTTTGGATTTTTGATGAACCCACTAATTCCTGAGCTCAACTGGGGGCCCCCTTAGCAGCTAGTTCCATGGGGACCTGATTTCAATTCCTTTCCAAGGTCCCAAAGACTTTCAGTCAACATCCTTTTGTTGGCTTCCTCCGTGCCACATACTAGTCTGCTCTATGATGTCATTTAAACAGCATTAAAATCATTTCTGGTAGTTTTTTTTTAATGCACAGCAAAAATTGTTACTATTCTCCCTCTTTCCCGTGTCTCCTGTGGAAACCCGAACCCTTTTAGCATTTATAGTGGTTTTTTGGGGAAAAATGTTTTTTTAAAGCCCCCAAAAAGCCCAATAACAAAAAGATCAATGTTTTAAAAAAATAAAAAACCTTTTTTTACAACACAGTGGGGTTTGATTCATTCTTTTAATGAAGGGTCTCTAGTTGACATGTCTGCCCATTTTCCCGGGGTTGTGTATTCATGAATATTTACAACCCATTTTTAAACCCTAGGGGATTTTCCCTAAAAATTTTGCCCCGGGGTTTGTCTTACTGAACTGCCCAGTTAAGTAAAACCTCATTTTGTGTTTGCCCATAGGAAACACTGATTTTCCCCATCATCCCAAAACAAAAAACCCGGGATAGAGGGTCTCAGTAAATGTGGAGGGGAAATGTGTACGGGTGGTCAGCGTGCCCAGGAAAACTCTGTAGAAGGACAGAGGCCGGCTCCGCCCCAATACCCTCCTACTCTGTGGGAGTGGAGGGGGGGACTCTATGGTAGTGGATTTTATTGTGCGAAAGTGTTTTTTAGGGGGAGACAGACTCCAGGCCCTTTGTCTTGAAACCCAAAAGCCCACAGTCTCTAACGCCCTACCCTCCCCCCCTTTTTTTTTTTTTCCCCTTTATATTTTCCACTCCTTGAAATTTATCGCTTTCCACTCCACTCTACCTCCCAAAACCCGGGGCCCACCCCAACCCTCTCTCAAGCTCATTTCCACGGCCCAAATAAATCTCTCTGGGTGATCAGGATACGGCGCTTCATCATTCTCCTACATGTCACCTTTCTGTTCCCCTCAGACAGAATAGATATCGTATGGTGTTTTGGGTCCAGTGTGAGATCACAGGCATCTGAATGGGTTAACCAGACACAATTTAGAAATCATAATTCACATTAGACGTTAACTCACTTATTAGGGCCTGATCCCGACGTAGAAATGGACCACTTCTCATATTTGGTATTCAGACTTCTCTTCTAGGGTGTGTGCTAACTCTGAATAACCGTCATTCAACAGCTGAAAACCCTCCCACTTTGCTGGCCAACAGATTTTCCTCGTGGAGTTTTCATTCAAATGGGGTTTTAGCGCATTTTATCTTCGCCATCCCTTTAAATACCGTGTACCTTTCAGTTCGAATGTTGTCGACAGATTCAATAGATTATGAGAGAATATGGAATATATATATAATATATATTATTCCCATATACATGAATGTTATTGAGAACCCAGCTGGCTTATGGACGTTGACAGTATAATTCCGGAGAGAGCACATGATTCCGTGAACGCATCAAAAGTTATGGACACTCCTACGCATTCAAGGGTTTTTTCTTTATTTTTTGACTATTTTCCGAACATTGTAAGAATAACATTGAAGATATCACACTATGATTGGACACATATGGAATCATGTATGTAACCAAAAACTGTGTTATAAACAACTATTTTATATTTGCGATTCGTCAAGTAGCCAACCCTTTGCCTTGATGCCAGCTTTGCACACATCTTGGCATTCTCTCACCGAGCTCAATGAGGTAGTCCAGCTGGAATTCCTTTCAATTAAGCAGTGTGGCTTCTTAAAAGTGACATTGTGTGGATTTTCCTTCCTTCTTAATGTGTTTGAGCCAATCATTTGTGTTGTTGACAAGGTAAGGAGGGGGGGTTATACCAGAAGATGGCCCTATTTGGTAAAAAATACCAAGGTCCATGGGGTTACGTCAAGAATAGCTCAATGATAGGCCAGAGTAACAAAGTCCATTACTTTAAGATATAAGAGGTCCCAGTCAATCCGTGAAAATGCAGTAGAAAACTTGCAAAAGTTTTCTGTTCCAGTGCAGTTGCAAAAACCATCAAGGCCGCTATGAGCTGGCTTTCAATGTGATGTGCCCAGCCAAAGGAAAGGACCCAGAGTACTACCTCTGCTGCAGAGGATAAGTTCATTAGAGTTACCAGCCAACTTTTGGACTGGCTTACTGTACAATCACCCACCTGAGCTGCATCAACCCACCCTACAACTCCCGTCCTGTTACCACGCGCCAACCCACCCCCAACCCTCCTCCTGAACACCCCCACCCCGACCCCCCAACCACCTCGCTGGGACCACCCCAACCTCACCCTCCAACCCCTCCTGGGAACCAAACCCCAAACCACACCCTCCAACCCTCCTAGTGACCAGACCAACCCACCTCCACACCTCCAGATCACTCCTGGGACCCACTCACCCACCGCCAAACACCACACAACACCACCCTCCACCCCTATTGGGAGTCACCACCAACCCACCCTCCCAACCCCTCCCTGGGACACAACCCAACCCACCCTCACAAACACCTCCGGGACCACCACGACCCACCCGCTCCAACCACCTCCTTGGGACCACCACCCCAACCCAACCTCCAACCCCTCCTGGGACGCTACACCAACCCATCCCTCCCCCCCATCCTGGGAACCAACACCACACAACACGACCCTCAAACCCTCTCTGGGACCACCGCCCACACCCACCCTCCAGCTGTTATGTGGGCAGCTTGTCTCTCCGTGTCCTGTTTCCCTTCCTGTCCTTGTGTTTTTCCCCCTCTCTTTTTCATGTTGTATCGGTATTTGTTTTTGTCCCCTTTATCTGTGTGGTGTCTGGAGTGGATCAGGGGGCGTGCTCAAGATCTGCCTCTCCGGTGGCAGCTGCGGGTTGTTTCCAGTGAGTCCCTGCCTACGCAGCCTGCGATCCATATGCTCTCAGTCAACCTGCACTACTTATTCCTGGGCATGGGCATCTCTCAACACGGCGGCCAGAATCGTTGTCTTATTACCAGAGCGGTTAACTTGGCTCACTATGTAAAGTTATTTTGTCTTTGATCTTCAGGCCTTGGCTCTGCCACTCCTCCTTAACCTGTCTTTTGTTTTGTTCTTTCGTTTCGGACATAGCCGATCCCACCCTGCCTGCCTTCCTGCCTGTCAGGTCTGCCTTGCCGTGCCTGCCTGCTGCTGACTGCCTGCCTGCCGTCAGCCTCACGTTGCGGTCCTTCCTCCTGGGAGGCCGCACCAGCCACACTCTGTTTCCTTTACCATATCATTCAGTGGTTTTTGGATTAAGACAATATGTTAACGTTTATTAAATATTTTTGTGTCTTCTTCCACTCATCCCTTGCGTCGTGTTGTATCTCTGAGTTGCTGGGTCGAACCGATGCCCCTAACAGAAAACATCTGGACCATGTGACAGCCACCAGAGAGAACAAGCAACTGGGCAACAAAGACAGACTTCCAACAAGCTATCCAGGGCTCAGAGAACGTTGCTGATGACAGACATCGACTCAGTTGATTTCGGAACTCTTGTGGACGATAATCATCAACTGCTGAACCCAGTGACTAGTTAAGTAACTTCCCACGTCTCATAAATTGGCTGTTATCTAGTTCTCCATCTCTCTCTGACCCCCGTTTTGATGCACCCCCAAGTTGGTTTCCCTCCGTTTCCTCGACACTAAGGCAGGCGTCGTTCCGTCGGGAACCCCCCTGTCACGTCGCCTGCAGACCGTTCAATGGAGAATTGGACAAGTGCTCGGGGGATTTTTGCTTCATATGTGACTTAGATTATTTTCGGCAGAGACCCACTGTCGTTTGTCCCTACTGATTTCATCCTAAGGTACATTATGTTCTGGGGAAACGGTTAAGAGGGAAAGGCTCTGGTTTGTGGCCTGAGGCTGTGTGCTCAGATCAAACTGTTGACAGGATTGACCCTTCTTGGCTGATTTCATCTGACTTAAATTGAAGACTGTTTTTGGTTGAACCATCCGTTACCTTGTGGTAGTTCCTCCAAAGATACTTATTTAATTTGAAGGCAGGGTTCTAAACGTGTGGCAGAGTACTCTATTAGAAGTTCTGGACGGTGGCAGCGGAACGTCCAAGGTGGAACAAATGTGGCACTGATCAAGGAGCATTTTCTAAACGGTTTGGAATGAAGCAATTAAGGATGACATGGCCTGCTCGTGATAGAGCCCACATGATTTACATTCTCCCGCTCGTTTCCCTGTCCGAGCAAGCTAGACAATCGGGTTGCGGGGATAGGCGTCGGGAGAGAGGCGATCGGCCACATCCTAGGGAGGCGACGAGTTCCCCAGCCTTCTGAAGCCACTCGAGTCTCGCCTCTTCCGGACGTCGGCGCATATCTTGTTCGCTGATTCCATCCCGGAGCCACAGAGGAAGGAACCTTTATGCAAGTGGGTCGAGTCTCGACTACACTCAAGCAGAGCGGGCAACGGCGCCTCCATGCGCGGTGAGTGCCTGTATGTGGAGAGGACGCGCCACAATCACCTTCTTGCTACATGCCCTAAAGCGGCACCAAAAGAGCCAGGCTCGCTCTGTACAACGGATGGGTCGACTTGCGATCCCAGAGTTAGATCCCTAAAGCCTCATTACCCCGATTACAAGTACACTGTAACCTTAACGTTATCCAGAGTCATCTCCCTGCCACTCCTCTCGGGCTCTCATAGACTCAGGTGCAGAAGATACACTTTAATTAGCCACCAGTTTCGTTTACAACAAGCGTCGTATCCCCATGGAGCCACTACCTAACCACGCCATATCGTGTCACAGCCCTTAATGCGGGCGCCTCCGCGCGGAGATAACTCAATCAACCACCCCTGTTTCCCTATGTGATTTCCTGGCAATCATATGTGAAAACGCATTCAGCTAAGATTGATTCTCCTTGCTCACATCTACGCTCCCTAATCTGTGGCTTCACTCGGTTGGACTCTTCACAAACCCACGAATTGATGGACACGTCCACAACCATTCTCAGATTCAGAACCCTAACTATTCTGCCATTCCGAGTGCCTTAGGTCAGCGGATTCCCCCACTAATAGTGTAAAACCCAACTCCCTCCCCTCAGCTCCTCTTTGATTCTGTACATCTGATCCCCCAAAGAATACTATGACTTAGCGGAGGGTTTTCAGTTAAGGACAAGGCTCCTGTCTCGACCACCACATATGCCTTATGATTGCCCAAAAAAGAAAAGAAGAAAGTACATTGAACTGCTTCCTGGTGCTACTGCCCTTGCCCTCTAGTTTCGGTTATAGTAACAATCTGTCCCGACCAGGAAAATGAGAGGCAAGGGAGCAGTACATTGGTGATCTCTCTGGTCTGCGGGCATAATCCGTCCCCGTCGGCGTCTCCGTTGGGTGCAGGTTTCTTCTTCCGTGGAAGAGAAGGAACAAGTCCGTTACTCACCTCTGGATCGAGTTCAGGGGTTATAAACAACATTACTGGTTAAAAAACAAGTAGTCGCCCTTGCCACTCATTCACTCAGCTTTTTGAACCTCGGCCTGGCGCCACATGTTATTTCACAAGCTCGACCTACCGGAATGCTTAGCACCTTGTCTCGAATCCGAAAGGGAGATGATGGAAAACCGCTTTCCCAAACACTACAACACTCTTGACACTTTTGAGTATTTGGGTCCATGTGCCCTTTGGGGCTTGCAAATGCCCCTTGGCGGTTTTTTCCAAGCCATTGTGAACGATGTATCTTAGTGATTTTTTGAAACTGTTTTTGGTCTTTGGATAATCCATGGATGATATTCTTGTTTTTTTTTCAAGTCAACCCGAGGAGCATGAGTCACAAACCGTCCGCCAAGGAGTCCTTCAACGGCTCTTGTGGAGAACACGCCTGTTCATGTCAAAGCAGAGAGTTGTTACGTCTCCACATAACAGTCCTACATCGTTTCTACCTTGGATTCATATTGAGAGCGGGCCGTGTGTAAGGCGGACCCCTAGAAGATTCTGGCATTGACGGAATGGCCCACAACCCCCACCCGGAAGCACTTCAAACAACAACGATTTTTGGGCTTGTGCTAACTTCTAACCGTAGATTCGATTATGTTTTTATTATAGAGTGGTGGCACCCCTTACAAAGACCTCACATCTTCCTAACTTTCCCTTTTTTCCGGTGGTCCCCTCGAGGTCCGAAGCAGGGCGGTAGGTGGTTTTGAAGGAACTGTTTTCCACCTCCCCTCGTGTTGATACACCCCAATACCTCCTCTGCAGTTTGTTTGTGGAGGTGGACGCGTCTCGACTCAGGTGTGGGAGAAGTACACTCTCACCTCCAGCGTCGCCCCACTGACCAAAGCTTCACCCCTGTGCTTTTTTCCTCCAAGAAATTGGTCACCCACCAGAACAGGAATTACCGACGTTGGAAACCCGGGAAGCTGCTGGCGGTCAAGCTTGCACTGGAAAGATGGCGTCTACTGGCTGATGTGAAGCTGAACTGCCGTTTGGTGGTCCTGGACCTGACCACAAAAACTTGGCTTACATCCAAGCCACTGAAAGACTCAACTCACCGCCAAGACCAGATTGGCTCCTGTTTTTTAAGTAGGTTGTAATAACTTGTATTCTTACATACATACCTTGGGTCAAGAAATGTTAAACCAGAGTGCTTTGTTCCCGCCTATTTTGCTGACCCTTCGGAGACCCCAGCGAGCCTGAGGCAGTTCCTGCCTTCCTCATGCGTCGGGCCGTCGTGTTCATGTGGAGTAGATCGAGTCTCTTGTGAAGACTGCACTTGCCACGGAAACCCGGGACCGGGTGATGGACCTCCCAACCTGACTCCTTTTGATTTTCCCGAGGAGCCGGGTCCGGTCTCATGGTTTGCAGTGGATTCACACCTCCGTGTTTTGCTGGTTCAACCCTGGGATTGAGTAACACCACGTTGAACGCTGCTTAGGAGACATTTTGGGTGGCTTACAATTTTTTGGAACTGACGTTCGGCGCTGAGGACAAATAGATGGGCTTTTGTGGCAGCATGTTCAACCTGTGCTCGGGGCAAAGCCTCCCATCAGGTCCCCTTCGGGGCTGCTTCTACCTCCTCGCCCAAGTTCCCAGCCGTCCCCTGGTCCCCACCTTGGCCATGGATTTGGTCACCACAGGCCTAACCCAAGTCTGAAGGTAACGATACTTATACTTCCCATTGTGGACAGATTTCTCTAAATCTGTCCCTCATATAAGCATTAACCGAAATTACCGTCTGCCATTGAGACAGCGGACCCTCCTAGTCCAACAATGATAGTCCGGCCCCAATGGAATACCTGTGGACCTCGTATATGATAGAGGCCACATTTTTTAACTTCCCGTGTTTGCAAGGTTTTCATGTTTCTGCCTTTGGGGTCTTCCGTTAGCCTGTCCTCAGGGTTTTCAAAATCCCAGAGACCAACTGTCAAACAGAAAGAGCCAATCAAACCTCGAAGCGAACCCTTCTGTTGTGTGCGCTGCTCCAACATCCATCATCCCCTGCCAAACATCTGCCTGGATAGATTACGCCCACAACCTGGTCCCTCACCGCCTCTGCCACCGGGTCTTTTCCTACACCCGTCGAGGTTGCCATGGGTTATCAACCCCCTCTGTTTCCTGCTCAGGAGAAGGAATTGGCCTGTTCCCTGCGGGTTCAGGAGAACCTCCGCCGCTGTACCAGAGAGTGTGGAGCGACGTACTCGGGGAAGCAGTTGCTATCGACCACCGACAGGAACAAGACAACCAGACAGTGCGAGCGGATAGGAGGCAGGACTCCCGCACCTTGTGTTTCATCCTGGTCAAGACGTTTTGGCTGTCAATCTAAGAACGTACCTCTTTCGTACCACATTCAAGCAAGCTGTCCTCTCGGTACCTGGGTCCCTTTGTGGGTGGAGTACATCATTAACCGCCGCTGCGTTTTTCGTTTGAAGTTGCCTTCAGCCATGAAGATACACCCTACTTTTCCACGTCTCCCAACTGAAACCTGTGTCACTCCTCCCTTTTGTGTCCGCACGGCTGATCCCACCACCCTCCACCTTTTTTCAGCCTCATTGACCGACCATGCAGAGCCTACACAACACTCGTCAGTAGAGCTTCCTGGACTCCTCGGAGTGCGGGGTAAGGGGTTCGCAATACCTAGTCGATTGTGGAATGTTTTATGGACCCCGAGGAGAGGTTCTTGGGGTCCCTAAGTGTTTTTGTGTTGGATCCTCAGCTGATCACGGACTTCCATCACGACACACCCTGAACAGGCCTGGTGGGTCGCCAGGTGGCCGACCATTGAGGGGGGGGTACTGTTTATGTGGGCAGCTGGTCTCTTCCCTTTTCTGTTTCCCTTCCTCCTTGTTTTTTGTCCCCTCTGTGGTCTGTTGTATCTGTAATGTGTGTTTGTCCCTTTATGTGGGTGTGTCTGGAGTGGATCAGGGGGCGTGCTTCAGGATCTGCCTCTCCTGTGCAGTCTGCGGGTTGTTTCCAGTGATTCCCTGCCTACGCAGCCTGCATCCTAGTGTCTCTCATCACACCTGCACTACTTATTCCCTGGGCATTGGCTCTCCACCGGCGCCAGATCGTTGTTCTTACCAGAGCGGGTAACTTGGCTCACCAGTAAAGTTATTTTGTCCTTTGTCTTCAGCCTGGCTCTCCACTCTCCTTGAACCTGTCTGTTTGTTTTGTCTTTAGTTTTCGGACATACCTCCCAACCTGCCTGTCGGTCTGCCTGCCTGCCTGCCTGCCTGCCTGCCTGCCTGCCTCAGCCTCTCCTTCCTCCGGAGCCGACTAGCCCACTCTGTTCCTTTACTTCAGTGGTTTTTTTGGACTAAGACATTTTAACTTTTATTAAATATTTTTGTTTCTTCGTCCACTCCCTTTGTCGTGTTGTTTCTCTCTGAGTGCTGGGTCGAACCATAGCCTAACACCAGCCCTTCCTGGGACGAACCCCAACCCACCCTCCCACCCCCTCCTGGGACCACCCCCAACCCACCCCTCCAGCCCTTCCTGGGACCACCCCAACCCACCCCTCCAACCCCTCCTAGGGTCACCCACCCCAACCCACCCAACCTGATCTCCCATGAAGTTAAATACAAAATTAACTTGTGATACAATCATAAGGAGGCACACACTTGCATGAACATGTTAGTGAATGGGCATCTGTTGGGTAAAAACACACTTTTATGATTTCAGCTACAGATAAACCAGCTGTCAATTGTTGTTTGGCTACCCCCCATGGAACCTAGCAGTGGATAGTTCTAAATACAATTATATCTATAAAAGTTCTGATCCAATGAGGGTGGTTGCCCTCTTAGTTCCAAACCTGACAACATTATATGTCTTTGCTGTAATGACAGTGGTGAATTATCATTCAGTAAATAACAGTTTGGGGAACAAGGTATGATGAATACCTCTTTCCAAAACATGTCCCCCTGGTCACGTTTGGCTCCCAGTACATATGATTAAAGGAGCCCAAGGCACCTTGATTACATAGATCACACAGAGGAGCGGTTATGATTTTTATTAATTATGTTTTCTAGGTGGAAGGTATACCCTGAGTATGAGATTAAAAATGTATCAACTGGTGATTACGATTGTTAGATGAACCCACTAAATTCCTGATGAACATATTCAAACCATTCTGTATATGAGGCTCCACTGCTCAATACTTTTCATTAAACTGTCCAACGTTTCCCAGAATTATGGACATCACTCCTTCAAATATTGTCCTCAACCACGGCAATGGTTTCCTCAGTCACGTGATCTTCATTCACTTCACTCACCGAAGTTTTCCTTCTAAATTAGCTCATTTAGCAGTTTTTTAATAAAAGGTTTTGTCTTCACAGTTGAATAAATGTCATTTTTCTTTAATCACTGTATCTTCCTCCCTTTTAATCACGTTGTTTTCCCGCTCTGACGTCCGTCTCTATCAGAACTCAGGATAAGACCCAGATGCAGACAGTTCGAATCACAGATGTTGATTAACAAAACAGGGGGCTAGGCAGACGATAGGTCAAGGGCAGGCAGAGGTCAGGTCAAGGGCAGGCAGAGGTCGGTAATCCAGGGCAGAGTCAGTAAGGTACAGAACGGTATGTAGGTTCAGGTCAGGGCAGGCAGAGTGGTCAGAAACCGTAAAAACTAGAAAAACACTGGGGCTAGAGAGAAACAGAGTACGAGAAAAGAGGAGACAGAAGGCCTGTGAGACAGAGGTTTTAAAATCATTGATACATGAAAAGTGATATACGGAGGGTGCGGGGCAACAGAAGACGAACAGCAGAGGGGCTATGGATCTTAGAGATAGGGATAGGGCCGATAAAACGGGGGCAAAGTTTTTGTGGGACTTCACCCGAAGGGGCAGATCCCAAGTGGACAGCCATCCCTCTGCCCAAGACAATAACGGGGAGCAGGGGTCCGGTGGTGCTCCGTCTGTCGTCGATACCTGGAGGTGGTCTTGAGAAGAGCAGACCGGACTCTCTTCCAGGTACGGTGACAGCGGCGGACGAACATCTGGCCGAGGGTATGTTGACCTCTTCTTCTTGCTCAGGGAAGAGCGGGGGCTGATAACCCATCGAACACTCGAAGGCGAGAGACCAGGGGCTTGAGGCAGGGGAGGGTGTTGCGTGCGTATTCTACCCACACACGAGTTGCTGGCGGAGGACAGGCTGGCCCGACGACCCGAATGAAGGTGCAGAATGCCTTCCATAACCGGATGAGGAACTGAGGACCACGTCCGAGGAGGCCGTGTCCACCGGAAAGACTAAATCATACACATATTAGAAAAGTCATGGTCTTGAATATATAAACCACACATAGTAGGCCAAGCAATATGACGGTGCTTCAGTTATGAGATGGCAAGCATTCAGGTACGCGTCCAGGCACCGCACTTTAAGAACAAGCAAAAGCCTTTTACCTCCACTGCAGTGCCACTGTCTAAACTTAGTTTTAGTGGATACAGTCAAAGCTGTCCCTGAGGTTAGGACAGTTCTTCTCCCTTACTAGAAAGACCTGTATGTCTTCACCATCGGGGTCATAATATGTTGCATGCAAAAATGGCTTAGCGTACAAAGAGAGTGTACCCCAGTGCACCTAGAGAGCTTCAGAGACTAAGTGACACTCGCTGGGCATGTCGATATATGGCTCTACATACTATTATGGATAGATTGCCTGCCGTTAATCGAGTCCTGCAAGACATAGTCCAAGAACACAACGGTGACAGATCTGTTGATAGGCGCGAGGTCTGCTTGCACAGATAGATTTACAATTCATTGTGTGCCTTGTTACACGGCATAAAGTTTTTGGAGAAGCAACATTTCTATCAGAGATTGCTACAGTCTTCATCACTTGACCTGTCAAAGGCTGTTGATTTATTTTGAAGCATTAGTTCAAACTTTGAATGACTACAGGGATGAGTCATTTTTTTTGATGACCTATGGAATGGAAGTGTTGAACACAGCTGAGCAATGTGATACTGCAATACAGCCCCCTGCAAAACCTTGCCTTGGGAGAGGTGTGCACTTATTTCATGGGCGGGATCTCTACCCAGGTGTCCCATGGGAAAAACCAGTGTCTTGACCATTAGACCAAGAGGTAATGCCTTCTTGACCTGAGGGTGACACTGATTTTTGAAGTTGAAGGCAGGACTACCTCATTACCAGATCATGAGACAGACTCATGTTTTCCTCCACACATGGGATAGTGTAAAAGGAAACTTAGACCTAGGAAGCCCATGCTAGAAGTGTTTAGGAGGTGGAAGTTAGAGAAGATTAGTCCAGTAACTGAAAGGTCACCTGGTTTGAGTCCTGAGCCAGAACACCACAAAACGTGGGATTGGATCTGAACTGGCAGATCTGTGACCACCCCTTCAGAAAGACAAATTCCCTTTGTTCCCTGTACATGGGCTAATCAAGTTGTAACTGTACTGTGCTGTGCTGCACTTTATTGAACAGAACCTGAGGTCCCAGCATGTCAAGGGATGGGGTGGGGGGTTGGGGGTGAGAGCAGACAGTGAGGGGATGGGTAGCTAGTCCTTGATTGGCTGTAGACGCCTGGGAGCCGACCACTGCCAAGAGAAATTCAATCGTACCCGTTTTTTATCAGCCAAGCCAACATTACTGTTTTACACGCCCTTTTTGTGGACTGTTAATGTTTATATTTAAAATCAACACTGAGCTTTTTTCATGCTATAATCTGTTTATTTATCAATCTGATAGTAAGAGGTTAACTGATTTTAATAGTTTAGTATTGAAACCATATACAATATGCACTAGAAAATGGTTGTAATAAAACCTGAGACACTCCTATAGACCTATGCAATTATGAAGGGGGGAAATTATGTATTTCTGAAGATATCATTAATTTAGTCAATTCTTGCGTGGGAAACTGCAGTCTGGTTTGTTTGTCTGAGTGAACAGAGCAGTTGGGGGGAGGATACACACATACAATGTTTCAATCTCCAACTGTCTTGTTTCACAACTCCTGTGAGAGAGAATATAGCAGACGGTTGCTGTCAAAAAGTGATTGGGTGAGATTTTCCTGTGTCCTGTGTTTATGACCTTTTAAGGACATCCTGTCGGAAGGATGGCTCTCTTTTCACTATTTAGGGTGTGCTTATGGAACTTGATAGTGCAAGCTGTTTCTTTGAAGTAAAGCACGTTGATGAGGAATATAGTTATCTATTATGCTGTGAAGAGAAAGAACACATATTTACCTGAATTTGTTAAATATTAATAGTTAACCATGAATCTGCTTAACAATAGTAGAGACATTTCTCTAACTACCATGCTGTGCTTTTTGGTAAAGATGGTTCCCTCCAGCTCCCTGCAGCTGGTCTGGGCGTGTAGTCAAGGACATGGGATAGAGATCAACTGGAGGAACAGGTAGACCTGGATTGTTTCAAATTTCTCGTTTGCTATCCACACAGACACAAGAAGAAAACATGTTGGCTCTTGATCTGTTTTGGGACAATTTGCAGAACGTATGAAGAGCATATAAAATCCTGATTGACTCTGTATTAACTTCTCTGGCCTGCAATTGCATAACTAAAGATATTTTACATATACTCAAGAAGCCGTTGTCTGTGTCAATTTCTAAAGTTTAAAGTTTTGTTTAAGAATAAGAGAATATCAGCACTGTACAAAGAACCCTCTACAACATGTTTTGAAATAAAAAAGTAATGGCCTGGTGATTGATGTGTCCGTGTACTGACCTAGTTGAACTTAAAGTTTTGAACTGTTTTGAAAAATGTGAAACAGTTGGGAATTTTTTGTAGTGAACTTATGGAGCTGCTGTGTAGTGAGCTTGTGACCCCTTGTAGAATGAAAAAGTAATTTCTGGGTAGGTCTGCCCTGAGTATAAGTAAGTGTTCGACTTGTCCCTGTTGAACACTACGAGCGACAAGAAACCTCAAGAGAGATCAACCACAGAAAAACTCCCGAAAACACGTCTCCTAGACCAATTCTAGGTGTGTGTTTGTGTCCTTCAATGTCTGGGCCACAATGACAAAACCATCGATGCCATTCTTTGTGATGCACCTGAATTGTCCTTAATGGTGGGATTGATAACTGAGGTGGAGGCCAACCGGGAACTATTCAACAGTGAAGATTTTCACACAACAACAAGCTGTCTCAACAACCTTTTTCCAGCCAAAAAAACCGGGAGTTGTTGTCTCCTGCGTTTCTCATGATGGAATGTCTTAAGATAAGACTTGCTCTATGTCAGATCTAAAGGCCCTGAATGGCCCATCCCTGCCTGGGTACGCACTGGAAAAGGAAGTCTGTGGGCCCAGATGATTTGAAAGTCATAACGAATCTCTTCAGTAGCGTATTAGTCCAGACTCCAAAGTGACAATTTTAGGTTGTTCTGAATTCAATAGTGCAAATGCCACCCAAAATCTGTTAGTTCGTATGACAGAGGTCCAACTATTTTTGTGCCTGTCTTTAAGCTTCAAGTGGCGAGATTGGTTTTAAGGTTGCTTGATATGATGAAACAAGTGCAACAGTTTTTTCCCCTTCCACCGTCGTGGAACATTTACGAAGATGGTCCCTTCTGTTTCTCAAGACAAACTTTGGGCTTATCGGCAAGAAGTTGATCTATCATGGAAAAGAAAACAAGCGAAACCTTGAGGAGGCCATGGGGGAGAGCCTGCGTGAAGAGGGCAACCGTCGGAGTCCCTCACATAAGCTTGAAGACGGGGATTTGGAGACTGATGGGGGACTCGGTTACAAAAGGGCGCCCTGAAAAGGATGAAAAATTATAATAATAATAATTATACATTTAAAAACATGTTTTATGATCCATATAAAGGTTTAGTAGTAAACATTAGTGTCATAGTTTAATATTCAATATTGTATAGTGAACTTTAATCACTTGTATATAAAAGCTTCCATTTTCTGTAGCACATTTTAGAAGAAAGATATAAGGTTTGAAAGAAAATTGTATTTACCTTCATGAATTACAGCTCTCTCTCTTTCTCCGTCCCTCCCTACCCCTATCTATCTATCTATCTATCTATCTATCTACTAATCTATCTATCTATCTATCTATCTATCTATCTATCTATCTATCTATCTAATCTATCTATCTATCTAATCTATCTATCATATCTATCTATCTATCTATCTATCTATCTATCTATCTATCTATCTATCTATCTTTCTATCTATCTATCTATCTATCTATCTCTCTATCTATTCTATCTATCTATCTATCGATCTATCAATATATATATATATATCTCTCTCTCTCTCGTCTCTCTCTCTCTCTCTCTCTCTCTCCGCTCTCGCTCTCTCTCTCGCTCTACACAAGATCCACTGGTTCTTTGGGTTGTGGTGTGTGTATGACGTGTGTGGTGTTTCTTTACGAGTTTTTCTCAGTCGCTTTTTGTGCATTTTCTTAGATCAAAAGTGCAATTCTTGATGCTACTTTTACAAATTCCAAATCATCTAGTCACTTGTGCACATCAATGTCTTATTCCTTTGAACAAATTGCAATTGCTTTTGTACATTATTGCAATTGATCATGTACAAGTGTCAGCTTTTTTCCACATTTTCAATTGCTCATGTCATGTTGATCAAAATATAAGTAGATGTTTCTCTGTTGAATAGTCTTACCCCTCAAAACATCTAGGCATTCGTTCCATTGCATAAGCCAATACTGCAAAATTGTTGAACTATTTGTCATAAACTGTCAAGCATAGTTTTACACACATTTCTATTAAGACGCTTTTGTAACAAAAACTTAAATAATTGCTGAATCGTGCAGGTTAATTAACCCCTCACTCATGAAGGAATAGTAAAGTTTAGTTCAACCAACATCACCAGTTGTCTAAATTGCTCAAAAGGTGCATCTCATGAAGAATCAATTGGCAAGCATATATAGACAGACCACAACACAGAGTTTGCAATTTTCCAATAATGGATGGACCAGGAAACGACAGGGTCAACAGCCAAGAGGAGGAAGAAGAGGAGCAAGGATGCGTGGTGGAAGGCCAAACAGAGGAGAGAGGCAGAAGAGGACATAGAGGCGCATATCTGATTGACATAAGGGCCACTATTTTGTAGACCATGTTGTCAATCATGGCCTTACAATGGCTGAGGCTGGTCGAAGGGTGCAGCCGAATATTGGGAGATCAAAACCGTGTCCCTCAATAGTACAAACGTTTTCGAAGAGAGAACACAGGTATGTCCACCAATGTACAGTGCACTGTTACTGAGATTACAGCATATACTGTATACTTCCTACAATGCTTCATATTACAGTAGTCCACTGTGTATTTCACAGCATACAGAAATATACTCTAAAGCAGATACATACTGCACCTTACATGCACCCACCTGTATGTTTTACAGTAAAAATGTGTTTTCGCATAGTTTTTGTCTATGTGAAAGTGTGCGAATGCATCACTGCATTTTTCCACACATAGGACTGTCAGAATTACCATCCAAACGTGGCATCGAGGACGCCCTCTTTTTTTTTCCACCGCAACAGGAGGTGCTATTTGCACCATGGTCCGATCCAACACTGCCCTGAGACGCACGAGGAAATACAAAGGACCTTTTCTAGAAGACAACGATGTCTTTGAAAACATCCATACGGTTTCGCATATCACCATCGACAGGGTGGGCTGGCTGCATAGAAACCAGAATGAGTATGAAACAGCTGTAAACCGTGTACTCATTCCAAAGGAATGAAGGAGGAGGCCCCCCCTCCCAGGGAGTTAAGGAGGCGACGGTAACAGTATGTACAGAGGAAACATATATCTCTCTATGTAACTACTTGTACAGCCAACATTTGCATATTGTTAGCATAGTACAAGTAAGCATAAACTGCACACATTTCCATTGCTGTGGACAGGACCATGCACTCTATTTACATTTTATGTCAGTCTCTTCCTTAACCAAACAATGCAACTGTGTGTTCTGTGATATAGCGTATAATTGAGTTGGAATCAAGTGAACCCTCTCACAATTTTGTATACTTGGATGGGCTGGCGTCAACCTGACAATGCAGAAGGCGGGGTCGAATACATCGTTCACAGAGCTACTGTGGATTTTGCCAGGCCAAGGGGAGGAAATTTCACCATTGTGCTGCTATTTCGAGCTGGTTTCCTAACCCATATCCCCCCCTTTTAGGCCATACAAAAACCCAGCATTACTCAACTTTTTTTAGACCTTACAGGGGTCTATCCCTAAAGATGAGAGGGGTCTTTTTTGAGAAATTTTTCCAAAAATATGTGGGCATTTGTGGAAAAGTGATTTTCCCTCGATCAAAAAATCATAAGGCAATGGTTTGTGACCCCACCCGAGATGCTCATAGAAAATTTCCTCCCCCCTTTTCACCATTCCTTAAAACCCAATTGAGGAGTTCTTTTCAGCAGGGGTGGAAGGTGTACGATCTCAGCCACACACACAGAACCCTGCGGCTGCAATGGAGCAGCATTTGAGGACCCACAGTAAAACGCCTCAGAGGATGGTAAGGCTTTTTAAAAGATTCTTTCCACTTTTTATTGGGAAGGGAAAATTCCCCGGGGTGATGTGGATGAGAATATGTGGGCTGACGACAGGAACTCTGATGTGTAAGACAGCACTAGAACAGTGCTGTGGGCAAAATTGTGCCTTAGGGGGGGTTTCCTGGGTTTCTTTTTAATTTATTTTTTTTTTTCCTTTGGCCCCTTGGGGTTTTCCAGTCTCTTTCAATCAAAAACCCCCATACAGTAAATTTTAAATAGTACGTTAAATTTATATATGCCTAGAAGTGCAGCATTGTGCATTTTTAATACTAAATTTTATCCAAAATGTAGCCAATTTTTTCAGGGAATACTGTCAAAAATACCAGTTTCCATTGACAACATGCCCAAACTTTTTAAACCTTGTCGTGAACAAGACTCAATGATTATCATTCTGATAAGCATGATCATTGGGGAATATTTACTTTTTAGAGTTACTAAGGATTTTTTTTTTGACATAGCTTTAGAAAAAATACTATTTTTTAAATTTCAGTTTGTCAATTGGTTTTTGAGAATGCACTATTATTTTGCACATGTTAGGGATGATGTGAAAAATGCACCAAAAGGGCTGAGAAAAAAATAACAGTAAACATTACCTCAAATTTCCAAAAAACACACACACACAGTCTTTATATAACTTAGTCCAAGTGGTGGTCAGAATGTTTGTCTTAACTAGCCTGATAACTACAACATGTCTGATATGAACATTGACATAAACCCTCTACATACTTGAGTTTCTCCAGTCTGCAGTGTGGGATCCTCCAGTCCAGCAGAGAGCAGTCTGACTCCTGAGTCTCCTGGGTGATTGTAGCTCAGGTCCAGCTCTCTCAGGTGTGAGGGGGTTTGACTTCAGAGCTGAGACCAGAGAAGCACAGCCTTTCTCTGTGACTAGACAGCCTGATAGCCTGCAAAGAGTCAAATCATATTAAAACCACACTGCTATTCTGTGGTGGTGAAAATATTGGCAGTATATTTTTTTTCAACATATTCAGATATATCAGCGTCCTGAAACCTGTCATATCTATTTCATAAATGAATGTATCATTATTAACAATGACAAATGATCAAAGTATTTGCTTGTAGATAGAAATGCATATTACAAATATTTGAGTAGACTGACCAGAGCAGTTTAAAAAGCAGTATCAGTCAAACGACAGACAGTGAGGTATCAGATTTAGATTGTATTGAGTATCCAGTCCACACCATATCTATTTTGACAGTGAAGCTAACATTTTAAATGTGTCTCTATACTCCAGCATTTTGGATTTGAGATCAAATGTTTCACATGAGGTGACAGTATATAATGTCACCTTTTATTTGAGGATATTTTAATACATATCTGTTTCACCGTTTAGAAATGAAGCACTTTATGTATCTAGTCCCCCCATTTGAAGAAGTCATAAGTATTCTGACCAATTCACCAATTCAATTCAGCTGTGGTGCTTGGGGAAGAGGGAGAACAGGACCTGCTGTCTTGACATTGTGTATTTTTCCCCAGTGGGAGCTGTGGGTTCTTGGGGAAGAGGGAGAGCAGGACCTGCTGTCTTGACATTGTGTATTTTTCCCCAGTGGGAGCTGTGGTGCTTGGGGAAGAGGGAGAGCAGACCTGCTGTCTTGGCATTGTGTCTTTTTTTTGGCTCCACGTGTCTCAAAACCACAGTCTCAGACAGTCGCTCACTCGGCTGATCTGGTTTCATCTTTCCCCAGATATGGAAAGACACTGAGCAAGTTGGTTTCGACATCCGCTGCTAACCAAAACAGAAGTCACATGCATCATTATCAGTTTTCTCTCTGGTTTCTATTGGCCATTCATTCATTGACGACAGAATATTATGTTATTCATTTTTGCCTAGTAAGCAGAGCAATGCTGATGCTCGACTGGTGATGTGCTAAATGAATGAACAGCAGGGATGTTGGTGAAAAAATGATATTTGGAAATAGAGCTTCACCTCTTGAATTTTGAGAGTTATTTGATAAAGGTAAGTGTCATAGAAACTGCAGAATATGCTCTTTCAGATACAGCACTATATAGAAATCACAATGTTTTACCTGCATGTGACTCTGAAGTAGGATTTGATAAAGAGATGCTCTTTTCCCTGCAACTGTCAATTACAAGATGCGTCCATCTCTTCATGGTCAATTTGACAATTGATAATATTGTCACTCATCAGATTATTGTCAATGTAATCTGGTCTATAGGCTAACTCTTATCATGTGTGAAATGAGTTTTGGTATAGTTCAGGTGTAGTTTTGATGGGCCGGCTGTGCAGGCTGACTGGCATCATTTGTTCACTCATCAACTTCGGTAGTCAAGGATATGTTTTGCATTTTTCTAAAGGCCTTCTTTTTGCAACACAATCTCACAATCAATTCGAGCAAATATGTACAAAAAGTATTTTAGCAGATCTTGTGCGTTTTTGTGTGGCTTAATTCGCCCCCCAAAAATGTATTTTCCTATGAATGAAGTCATACAAAAATGTGTATTTTCACACAAAATCAGCCACACAAAAATGCATGCTTTTTGTGCATATTTGCTTGGATTGAGTGTGAGATTGTGTTGACTGCAACACATAGCATGTTTTTTCGTTTCCCAATACAATACATTTGATTAGTAATAGACTTATAGTAAATAAAACAGACCTGTAACAGTTTCTTTTTACAAAGTAAAACATAAAAGAGAAATGTATCAACCCACAAGGTGTGTGGTCAAATGATTTGCTGCTGACAAACAGGCATAACACAAACTCATCATTACACTACAGTTCTAAATGAATTCATCATCTGCACCCTCCTTATCATTCAGTTAGGCCTCATTTAAATTCAATTGTAAAGTAAGGTGCAAAACTATCGCCCATTCATCCATTTGTTATTTATTCAGTGAGGAAAGAGAGACTCATTAGTGGCGCATTGTCTTGGCAGATTAAGTTGGGAATAGGTGTGAAAACAACGGGTAACAAGGCATAGAATACTTTTCTGTTCGTGATGTAAAAATTCGGACAAATGAGCAGTGTAAAATACAAACATTGAGGAAAAGTCAGGAAACAGGACATAGGTTTATTTGGCGTCTGATTCTAGTGTTAATAGGCCATTCCACCACTTTTCAACCTCATATTCATCCTCTCCAGCACCACAACAGTGTCTATATTTGAGAAAACAACACGTTTCTATGATCTGTAGTTAAAACAATAAGAAGAAAAGTCTTTAAAAAATGTGACATAAAATAAAAAAACTATGATTTTCAAAACCTGCAATGAGTTTCTAGTTTCCAGTCCAATGGAGTAAACCCAGTGATTTCCACCTGCAGTGAGTTTCTAGTTTCCAGCCCAATGAAGGGGATTTTATTGCTCCCCACACCACTGTGAATCTGATTGTGTTTGAACATTCCTGGTTTTAAAATGTTTAAACTTTTAAATTAGGTATTTTTAACTTTATATATTTTTCTACAAAACGTAGAAATGCACAATTTTCACATATGATCTTCTTTTATTTTTACGGCTGCATTGGACATTTAAAGGTAGTTTTTTATATATATAGTTTGCCTCCACAGCAACATGGACACCTGCATACTGTCACATAGAAACCAGAGGAGGCTGGTGGAGGAGCTATAGGAGGACAGGCTCAATGTAAAGACTGGAATGGAATCAAAAGAGCGGTATCAAACACTTAATTTATTTATTCAATTTCAGCCATAAAAATGAACCCGTCCTCCTATAGCTCTTCCCACCAGCCTCCTCTGGGAAATGTCTCTGTTCTGGTAAAAGAGAAGTTGATAGTATCACATCTTGTTTCTGTTGTATCTACATGTTTCTACATTAAACCACAGGTTCTGTTCTTGAGACTGATGGGGAAGAGTGGGGTGGAAAGGCTTTTGCAACACTACTTTAGTTAGCACACCCCTGTGACTAATTTAACTTCCTGTTTGAGATACTTGGGAGAAATTCACTGTTATCTTTCTACCTTCCCATACCTTCCCCCATGTCTTATATTCACTGTTATCTTTCAACGTTCCCAACACCTTCCCAATGTCTCATATTCACAGTTATCTTTCAACCTTCCCAATACCTTCCCCCCATGTCTTATATTCACTGTTATCTTTCAACGTTCCCAATACCTTCCCCCATGTCTCATATTCACTGTTATCTTTCAACCTTCCCAATACCTTCCCCCATGTCTCATATTCACTGCTATATTTCTACCTTCCCAATACTTTCCCATAGAGTGTGAGGGCCATAGCATGGGGAAAGAAACTGGGATGGGGGTCTATAACATCCAATCACATAGGTTTACAGCAGCTGACAGTTGCAACATCATTGCTAATAATGCAAACTGCCTTGGTTTAGATAAAGACAAGCTCTGTACAGATGCAGGATCTTAATTTAATCAGCCTGTTGCAGGAGAACTAAAACTTGTTGTGTATTTGAGGGTTAAAAAGGCTTCTGAAGTTTGTTATTTCCACTTTTCCACCTTTCCCTTTTGAAAAATGTCAATTCATTATAATCCACATAATAATTCAAAATGTCGTGTTGCTTCAGGATTATTTTCCTGCTGTAGCAAACGGGCTCAAATTAAGATCCTACATCTGTAGCAATGTACCTGTCTTTAATGTACATGGCTATATTAGGAGGACAGGATTCTCTTTACACCATTGTTTCTTGACCATTTTACATATTTTATTTACTGTTGTTTAGGCTGGTTGAATGAGTTCCCTATGAGAGGCTACTTCATCTGCAAGAAAACAGGCGGCCGCACCAGTTTCCTCATATGAAATTAAAAGTAAGTGTGTAGCCTACGCACTTACAAAATGGCTGTTGAAACTGTGGGACACATTTCTCGGCAACATTAAAATTACGATAAATGTGTTGATTTGAAGGAAAGACGGGCAGACTCTGGTAGATCTAGGCTAAACTACAAACTATTACAAGGTCGACGTCAGACATTCAATAGTCAGAGTAGGTTTGAGCTATGATCACTTATCATGCTGACAAACCTGATGGTCTCTGTTGGAAATGGTGTGTAAAATACCATGCCTAGGCTACAAGCTCTGTCCTGCTACTGTTAGGTCTATAACGTTATGGGAACTGATCTGAACAGGTTTAGGCTGGTCATCTAGGATATGTAGGCTATAGCTGAGGTATAGACCTCCATCTGCATATCACTAACAAACCACTATTATATATTATAACCTAGCCTACTTTACATAATATAAATCTCCTACTTGTTGCAAAAATACTTTCTGAATGTATCAATGATTTCCCCTCAGATAAATCATGCCCGTTTTAGCCCTTCTGTCTACATTCTCAGATTCAAAGACAATAAATAGCCAACTTTTAATGAATACAAATAAGTGTGAGACATGGCCTTGTGTTGCTGCACTGTCTATAACTACCTTAACAAACAGTGACTTATTATTATTATTGACAGTTACCATGGAGAAGAGATATCACAACCAGATGTTCATGTGATTGCATTAAATCACCTGACTGTTTCGATGTCTGTTAGTAAATGTTTTATTTCTAAGAGAAAATGAATAAATGAGAACAATTGTCAATCAAGAATTAGTTGTCACTGTGTTAACCATAACCAACATGCTGGATCTCTGTTTAGGGGTCAGTGCTCTAAAATGAGTCTCTCTGGGGAGAGAGAGGAGGGGGTCCCTGTCTCTAAAATGAGTCTCTCTGGGGAGAGAGAGGAGGGGGTCCCTGCCTCTAAAATGAGTCTCTCTGGGGAGAGAGAGGAGTGGGTCCCTGCCTCTAAAATGAGTCTCTCTGGGGAGAGATAGGAGGGGGGCCCTGCCTCTAAAATGAGTCTCTCTGGAGAATATGACACCAAAGCTAAGAGGTGAGATTACAATTTTGTTTAATCATTATTAAGTACATTTCCAAAACTCTATGTCCACACATTTTTCACATGAGATTTTTCATCAGAAATTATTGCTTAAATATTACGCTTTGAACACACCGACTGCGTCATTACGCAAAATAGTATGCAGCATCATCTAAATATGTGTGCAACAAAAGTTCAACATTTATGTCAAGCCGTATACACATACAGTTTGACGCATACGTTCGATTAATCCAATTTATGCACCACACAGAACGCACTGCAACTGCCTCTGCAACGCAATGCTGCAAGGCAAACACAGCGTTCCATTGGAAATGAATGTACTTCTGGTACCAAAATGCAATGACGCAGTCGGTGTGTTCAAAGCGTTACTGATCTCAGATTTTTTATTAATAGATTTTAGGTGTGTATGAAAATGTTATTTTTTTTGCAAAACGCTATATATCCAATGTTTAGCTGGAATGGGATGTTCGTATCCTGTATATTTGACTGTGATATGTGGTTGTCTCACTTAGCTATCTTAAGATAAATGCACTTACAGATGCCATATCTTAATTTGACCCAGTTTCTCACAGTAGAAAGATTATCCTGCAGCAACAGGAAATGTGAATTATTATGTGGATTATAATTCATTAAAATATTTTGTTAGGGCAAATCAAGTCTTTTAAAAAGCTAAAATACACTACAATACGGCAACTGTATTGTAAGTCACTCTGGGCCTGGTTTCCCGATAGCGATGGAATTTAGGGTTACGAGTGTTTTGAAGATGTAACATGCATTTCCCACGCACCACGCAGAGAGAACGGTCGCTATGATGACTGAAAACACAACCGTGGGACAAACGAGTGACACATTTCTGGGCAAGGGCGGTCCATTTAAAATTAATTCATTCTTCCCTCACCCTTTGCCCTGCAAGTGTCAACTCATCATATGTAATGATACGTCATCAGAAAGTGTCCACTCATCATACGTCATGATACGTCATCAGAAGTGTCAACTCATCATACGTCATGATACGTCATCAGAAGTGTCCACTCATCATACGTCATGATACGTCATCAGAAGTGTCCACTCATCATACGTCATGATACGTCATCAGAAGTGTCCACTCATCATACGTCATGATACGTCATCAGAAGTGTCAACTCATCATACGTCATGATACGTCATCAGAAGTGTCAACTCATCATACGTCATGATACGTCATCAGAAGTGTCCACTCATCATACGTCATGATACGTCATCAGAAGTGTCCACTTAACTTGAGGGCTGAGGGGAGAGGGAGTCTTTTAAGTGTTTGAAACACTGCCATGGATAGTTTCGAAGTAACATTACCACATGATCAATGACGTCCGAAGCTTTGTTTGATCTCATGCTTTTTCGAACCATGTGTTGCAAAATGCGAGAGATCTCACTGATTTCTCCCTGGTACCGGTGCTTTTTTCAAAGCAAAGTCTTTTTCTAACACTGACCTCTACTGGACACCTTATTTACACATTTAGTTTGATGTCTTCCAGTTTGCAGCCCCTGAATGGGAGCTCAGCAGGTAGGGACGGGGATTTGGATCAGACATCAACATAGGCACAAGATTGAATCCCTGCTATAGTTGAACAATTATTTTCTGTGGAACCACACTATCTTCCCATTGTTGTTTAAATAATGTGTTTTATTTAGTGTAACCTATGATAATATTCTGTCTTTAGTATCCTAAATAAAAACCACATATACATCGTTTTTGAAAAAACATAGTGAACCTGGAGGCAAAAAGCGAACCCCACATTCTAACTAAATGTTGTTTATTAGCACTCAAATCTATCAATGGCATTTTCGGCACAATTTGGTGAAAGCCCCAAAGCGTTCAGAAAGCCTCTGATTCCCATCACTAGTGGACACCCCCATGAGTGTCTTTCAGAACCCCTCCTAAAACCACCTGTTTCGTTTTGGTTGTTGTTAGTGACTCTTTGTTAGTTCCTTCTTCTGTTTGAGAGACAATGTTTTATTTCTTGTCGAGGAACGTAACAATGTTCATGTGATTAAATTAAATCACCCGACTGTTTGGATATGTCTGTTAGTAAATGTTTTATTTCTAAGAGATCATGAGTAAAAGAGAACAATTGACATTCTAGAATGAGTTGTCACTGTGTTCACCACAACCAACATGCTGCATCTCTGTTTAGGGGTCAGTGGTCTAAAATGAGTCTCTCTGGGGAGAGAGAGGAGGGGGGCCCTGCCTCTAAAATGCGTCTCTCTGAGGAACATGACACCAAAGCTAAGAGGTGAGATGACAATTTTATGAAGAATTTATTAATTTTATTTACAAAATAAATAGCTATCTTAAGATGAATGCACTTACTGTAAATCGCTCTGGATTAGAGTATCTGCTAAATCAGGAGTTCTCAATCCGGGGTCAATGGAGGTACTGCAGGGGTTCTGCAGCACCCTGACTGGACTCGTTGCAATGGAAGACATTTGATCAAATTTTCACGACACGAACACTTTGCCTACTCTTCATCATTGCCTAATATAATGGAATGCATATTTCTTTAACCAATTCTGATGGTTGTTACAAGCGGAATTTTGACAATATTACCGTTATACCAACACACTCTTCACACCCGTTTAACAACTCTAAATAGCTTTGGCATCGTAGGCATCAAGTCCCTTGCCAATAATGTTGCCTACTACGTTGCATACAATGTTCATTTTTCATCGAACACGGCCCTAGATGCCTTCAATTGCCCAATTTATAGCTATGACCAATTTAGGATTATTTTTTAACAATGTGATGTTGCGCTCCAAAGGGATAACTTGAAAAAACATGATGTAGGTAATTAAATAATCAAAAGAAAAACGTGTTTATTATACACTTAGAAAAGAAGGTTCCTTATAGAACCAAAAAGGCTTCTATCACTTCCTTAATATATGGAACCACTAAAGTTAGATATATTTTGGGTTCAGTGAAGAAGAAGCTCTAGAGTTCTGATCAACGAAAGGTGAATGTTTTGAGGATGTGAACCAGCAGCCCTCCAGTGGTCAGATCAAGCCCGCCCGTTTTTTCCAGCGCCCGGCCCGTGATTCGAACCAGCCACCTTTCTGCCATAGGTCCAACTCCTGCCACAGCTCCAACTCCTTAGCCGCTGGGCGAAAACCTGAGTTTATCTTCAGAAATAAGCATGAGTTAATCTGCCAAACCGAAGACAAAATGCTATGCATTCATTTATACCCATAAGTGTAAAATGCCTTAATTCTCAGCACTTATACGACCAATTTTCTACTCTGAGATACTTTGTGGATATGGGCCCAGATCTCAAAATATTGTTATAAAAAAAACGTTGAATGTTTGTTTTACATATAAAAATAAATAAATGAATATTACTAATGTAAGCCACTGTAAAGATTTGTTTAGTTTATTGTGTTGCTCTGCTCATGTCCGGGTTCTGGAACTGTCCGCGTCCCGTAAAGAACTGTCCGCGTCCACGTAAGGTTTGGCGCCAAGCATATTGTCCAGTTCCGCGCAGAGTGGACTGAGGTGATCTTGGGGAATAACGACAGAGTTCGTTACAGTGTTGAGACACCGAAGTTTATCGTTCAATTTTATTTTTGGTCAGGGACAGTATGAGTGTAGCCAGATCCTTTTCACTCGCTATCCTTGTTTAATTGTGTGGTTCACCGGATTCGTCATCATCCTCGAGGGACAGACGAACGACCTGCTAGTTAGCCAAGCTAGTCGGTACAGCTAGCTAAGCTAGCTACTCTTTACCAGCAGCATCCTAGTTATCCTAGCTACCACTACATCATCACCGACTGCCTGCATTTCTTGTGGACCGATGGAGCTCCCTGGTTGTTTCTTCCACCTGTTAAATACCGTGGAGGGCTTCTCCCTCTCTCTCGTTGACGGATGCTGGCTTTCTACGCTCCCTCTGTCCGGTTCTCCTCTCTTCACTAGATGGACGGTAACTTAGTGTTTTAACCCCTCTGTGTCCAAGGACTGAACTTTTGAATATTATTTTCGGGGAGCCTCAAGTGACATTTTTTACAACGTTTATTTGTGATAAAATTAGTTCATTGCATCCGCCATGGAGCCCAGTTTTCATAATATTACCTTCTGTCCCTGGTTATGAAGTATCGCGAAAAACAGGCCTTATGTTTGGTCATTTTTCACCCTACCAGCTCCTATTAGTTCTATTGAGCTCCGTGACACCGACTCGCCTTGAGAACGTTCTCTTCCCAGCCCATTGTTCTGCGTCAACAATGCCAGCTTCACTATTGTTATCAATGAGACCTGCCTGCGTTAACCCTGTAGGTTTACCTCAGGTAACTGATTATTACCAAGGTTACTGCTACTTGGTGAGCGCTAACCCTGTAGGTTTACTCAGGTAAGTTATTATTAACAAGGTTACGGCTACTTGGTGAGCGTTAACCCTGTAGGTTTACCTCAGGTAACTTATTATATTTACAAGGTTATGGCTACTTGATGAGCGCGCACACTGTTCACCTGAGTACACGTTGTTGTGAGCCACAGTCGAAGACGAGTTGGCTGGCACATAGCCATCAAACATTTAAACATTTTCTGGTCAGAAAAAAGTGTACGATCTAAACAAAAACGCATGTAACTGTCCTCTTTTTCAAGATTATTATATTACTTCACAGTAATCTGTTAAATGCTTTTTCAGTCATTCCTCTTGCGTTAGCAGTGTGGAAAGGGATAGTAAAAAGCGGGTGTGCAGGAGTTTTCCTGTGAGGGGGAGTGGTGGTGTATTGAGGGAGAAAAACTAAACTGAGCTTCTGAAATGTCATTCATGGTCTTATGCTGCCATCTATTGGAATTATTAAGCAACTGCAGTAGTACTGAATAAAGTATATCCTTACTAAAGTAGTAATTACTCAGAATTTCAAAATATTACATTACATTTACATTTACGTCATTTAGCAGACGCTCTTATCCAGAGCGACTTACAATAGGTGCATTCACCCTATAGCCAGTGGGATAACCACTTTACAATCACTTTTTTTTAGGGGGGGGGGTAGAAGGATTACTTTATCCTATCCCAGGTATTCCTTAAAGAGGTGGGGTTTCAAATGTCTCCGGAAGGTGGTGAGTGACTCCGCTGTCCTGGCGTCGTGAGGGAGCTTGTTCCACCATTTGGGTGCCAGAGCAGCGAACAGTTTTGACTGGGCTGAGCGGGAACTATGCTTCCGCAGAGGAAGGGGAGCCAGCAGGCCAGAGGTAGATGAACGCAATGCCCTCGTTTGGATGTAGGGACTGATCAGAGCCTGAAGGTACAGAGGTGCCGATCCCCTCACAGCTCCATAGGCAAGCACCATTGTCTTGTAACAGATGCGAGCTTCAACTGGAAGCCAGTGGAGTGTGCGGAGGAGCGGGGTGACATGAGAGAACTTGGGAGGTTGAACACCAGACGGGCTGCGGCATTCTGGATGAGTTGTAGGGGTTTAATGGCACAGGCATGGAGCCCAGCCAACAGCGAGTTGCAGTAATCCAGACGAGAGATGACAAGTGCCTGGATTAGGACCTGTGCCGCTTCCTGTGTAAGGCAGGGTCGTACTCTCCGAATGTTGTAGAGCAAATATGACATTTTCTAGTTCATTGTACCACTTATACAACCATAAAATAACCATTTATAGCATAACAAACAGTGAAACTGACATAAACAACATACATTTAGTTAATTAAAAAACTTTTTTTTTTAAACTAATTATTTAGATGGGTGACCTCTTTCTGCCAAAGTAATACCACTGTAGATAAAGACGAGCTCTCCAGTAGGTGAACCAAAACTTTCAAAGGCCATTTTCTCAAAGTGAGGTTACAAGTTTATCATCTTTCAAAGCAGAATTACTTTCCCATTGTTCCTCAACTATAGTGTATGATATACCTTTTTCTAGCTGAGTCTCTACTTTTTATCCCAATGTAAAAAAAACACAATTTCAAATTTTGCTACATAAGATCGAATAAAGCCGGTCGGTCACATTTGACTGTGTAAAACCTAGCAGTACTACTTATTTCTCTGAGAGTGAGGCAGATATATATTATTACTGTTGTAAAACCTAGCAGTACTACTTATTCTCTGAGAGTGAGGCAGAAATGTATTATAACTGTGTAAAACCTAGCAATACTACTTATTTCTCTGATAGTGAGGCAGAAATATATTATTACTGTGTAAAACCTAGCAGTACTACTTATTTCTCTGAGAGTGAGGCAGGTATATATTATTACTGTGTAAAACCTAGCAGTACTACTTATTCTCAGAGAGTGAGGCAGATATATAGCATTTTGCAAAAAAACATGATTATTTGTCTCTCTGAAATGAAACCATCAAGTGATAGATTTTAAAAAATACATGGCTGTCATTGAACAATCCCATACCATGATTAGTTAGGGGAAACAAGAGTTTCATTCCAAAACGCTATATATCCATTTTCAGAAATGTTTTGTAAATTTAAAAAAAGCTTTTATTGTTTAAAGAAATTATGAAAGAGATTGGTGTGTTTTTTTGTTCAGAGTAGATGAGAGACATAATGTTTGTCTCTGTTGTGTTGAAGCCCAATCAAGCAGGAGAGACCAGCCTCCCCTGTCCCCAGCTGTGTGTCCATGAAGAGTGACTGGTCTATGGTTCAACCTGAACAGTTTAGAGAGGGAGACTTTTCTAGTGAACAAAGGTAAGAAGAACTAATGGGTCATGGTCAGTGAGTTAAACAAACACTGTCTCTAGTCATTTCTCCTCTCCCATTTTCCCATTTATTTTTGTTTTCTTCATAATCCAAAGGTTAATCATTTTTCCATTTTCATAGTCCTGAAACAATATTAAACTAACACAACATTCCCTCCCTGTGTGTGTGTGTGTGTGTGTGTGTGTGTGTGTGTGTGTGTGTTGTGTGTGTGTGTGTGTGTGTGTGCGCACTCCCTGGATGAGGAAATGTAATCTGATGTTTTGTCCATAGAAACCAACAGGAGAGATCAGAGTCAGAGATTCTCAGTGGTCAGTCTTCCCAGAGTCATCAAACAGACCTGGCCTCCATATTCAGTGTATGTGGTCCTGTTATGTACATTTGTTTTTGTTTACCTCAAGTAAAGTTGATCTGTCAATCATTCATTCATGTGTTAATGAGAAAGCATTTAGTCTCTTGCTTAACTTATTTACTTGATTTATTTCAGTTGCTTGAAGAGAATATTATGACATTTGTGAAGAAACGAGCTGAAGATGTTCAAGAGGATTCTTTAGTCAGAACTCCCAGAAGGCTTTGAGAGTCAGAAGCAGGATAAGGAAGTGGTGGATGCTGAAGATGAGAAGCAGGAGAGCAGTGCCAGAGAGGGGGCTCTGAAGATCACACTGCACGTCCTGAGGAAAATGAACCAGAAGGAGCTTGCTGACACACTGGAGAAAAGTAAGAGCTGTCTGCCTCATGTTGAATGCTGTTTTATAACAAACATTTAAAAGCTGTAGCTAAAGTACAGCTAAAGTAGCTGTGTAACTAAATGATATTGTAGCAGCCTTAACACAACACCTAGTGACCTCATCAAGTAGCAGAAGAATGTGTTGTGTTGAGAGAGAGAGAGAGAGAGAGAGAGAGAGAGAGAGAGAGAGAGAGAGAGAGAGAGATAATACCAATAATAATATAATCAATCACACCAGTCTGTAATGCATTATGCAAAAACATTTACACACATTATACAGTCAGTTAAGCGAAAAAATTATTATAATTTAAAATGTCATAACAGTCCTAGAATATTGTAGGCTTTAAAACATATGTAATATTAATATCCTCTGTGTTATTTCTAGATTCAGATGAGCTTGCTGTGATTTGCCAACGTGAACTCAAATCTAATCTAAAGAAGAAGTTTCAATGTGTATTTGAGGGGATCGCTAAACAAGGAAACCCAACACTTCTCAATAAGATCTACACAGAGCTCTACATCACAGAGGGTGGAACAGGAGAGGTCAATAAATGAACATGAGCTGAGACAGATTGAGACAACAACCAGGAAACAAGCAAGACCAGAGACTGCAAATCAAATGTAATGACATCTTCAAACCTTAACTGGACAAGACAAACTTATCAGAACTGTGCTGACAAAGGGAGTCGCTGGCATTGGAAAAACAGTCTCTGTGCAGAAGTTCATTCTGGACTGGGCTGAAGGAAAAGCAAATCAGGATGTCCAATTTGTATTTTCATTCCCTTTTCGGGAGCTGAATTTGATGAACAGGGAAAAACACACTTTGATTGAACTTCTCAATCACTTCTCAAAGGAAACCACAGAATCAAGAATCTCCAACTACGACAAGTACAAAGTTCTGTTAATCTTTGATGGTCTGGATGAGTGCCGACTGCCCCTAGACTTCCAGAAGAACAAGATCTGTTGTGACGTCACAGAGTCAACCTCAGTGGATGTTCTGCTGACAAATCTCATCAAGGGAAATCTGCTTCCCTCTGCTCTCCTCTGGATAACTACCCGACCTGCAGCAGCCAATAAGATCCATTCAGTGTGTGTTGACCAGGTGACAGAGGTACGAGGGTTCAATGACCCACAGAAGGAGGAGTACTTCAGGAAGAGATTCAGTGATGAGGACCTGGCCAGCAGAATCATCTCACACATAAAGACATCAAGGAGCCTCCACATCATGTGCCACATTCCAGTCTTCTGTTGGATTTCTGCAACAGTCCTTGAGCACATGCTGAAACATAAGAGAGAAGAGATGCCCAAGACTCTGACTGAGATGTACTCACACCTTGTGGAGTTTCATACCACACAGAAGAATGAAAAGTATCTTTGGAAAGAAGAGACAGGTCCACATTGGTATAAAGAGAACATTCTGTCAATGGGAAAACTGGCTTTTCAACAGCTTTTGAAGGGCAATCTGATTTTCTATGAAGAAGACCTGAAAGAGGCTGGCATTGATGTCAATGAAGCCTCAGTGTACTCAGGATTGTGCACACAGCTCTTTAAAGAGGAATGTGGGCTGTACCAGGACAAGGTGTACTGCTTCGTGCATCTGAGCATTCAGGAGTTTCTGGCTGCTGTATATGTGTTCCTCTCGTTTCAACAACACAATGAGAATCTAATGGCTAAACCTCAATCAACCAGGAACTTGTTTGCACTGTTCAGAGACAAGTCTGAAGTTACTGTCTACAAGAGTGCTGTGGATAAAGCCTTACAAAGTGAGACAGGAAACCTGGACCTGTTCCTCCGCTTCCTTCTGGGCCTCTCACTGGAGTCCAATCAGAAGCACTTACGAGGTCTACTGACAAAGACAAGATTCAGCTCACAGAGCCATGAAGAAACAGTCAAGTACATCAAGGAGAAGATATGGGAGAATCCCTCTCCAGAGAGGTGCATCAATCTCTTCCACTGTCTGAATGAAACTGAATGACCATTCTCTAGTGGAGGAGATCCAAAGCTACCTGAGATCAGGAAGTCACTCAAAAGCCAACCTGTCACCTGCACAGTGGTCAGCTCTGGTCTTTGTGTTGCTGACTTCAGAAAAGGAGCTGGATGTGTTTGACCTGAAGAAATACTCTGGATCAGAGGAAGGTCTTCTGAGGCTGCTGCCAGTGGTCAAAGCCTCCAGAGCTGCTCTGTGAGTACATAACATGACATTTAAGTACTAATCATCAGGAAGAAATATTCAGTTTAGAGAAAATATGTATTATAATATGTATATAATATATATTGAGAAACATATTGAATCAATGCATTGATGTTCATATTAGTATAATAATATGACCATACAATTCTAGGAGACGGAAGATGAATCTATATGTTGTTTAAGAGAATAAACCAAATGCATCTGCCATTGTCCTTCTACACTACTGGTGTTAAATTAACAGTGTGTTTGTGAAATCATGATGATCTCTCTGTCAGGCTGTCAGGCTGTGGAGTCACAGAGAAAGGCTGTGCTTCTCTGGTCTCAGCTCTGAAGTCAAACCCCTCACACCTGAGAGAGCTGGATCTGAGTAACAATGACCTGAAGGATTCAGGAGTGAAGCTGCTCTCTGCTGGACTGGGGAATCCCCACTGTAAACTGGAGACTCTGAGGTCAGTATTCCTGTAGTTGGTCAACAAGTGATAACTGTTCACCAGATCCACATGTGTTTACCAGGCACACATAGTCCACACCATATGTGTTTGGACAGTGAAGTTTACAGTTTTACATTTGGTGCTATGCTCCAGCATTTTGGATTTGAGATAGAATGTTTCATATTAGGCAACAGTATGTAATGTCACCTTTTATTTGAGGATATTCATATATATTTTACCGTTTAGAAATGAAAGCACTTAATGCATCTAGTTCTCCCATTTGAAAAAGTATTTCATTATTTGGGACAAATTAATTTAGTCCCAAAGTTTAGTGTTTGGTCCAATATACTCTGCCTGCAGTGATTACATCAAGCTTGTGATTCTACAAACTTGTTGAATACATTTGCAGTTTGTCTTGGTTGTGTTTTGGATGATGTTTTCCCAATAGAAAACTGAATGGTGAATAATGTCCTGTCATTTTGGAGTCACTTCACTTGTATTGTCAGTAAGAATAGAAGATGTTTTCTGAACACATCTACATTCATGTGGATGCTACCATGATTATGAATAATCATGAATGCATCGTGAATGATGATGAATGAGAAAGTTACAGAGGAACAAGGATCATACCCCCTCTGTTATTGGTAATGGTGAGAGGTTAGCATGTTTTGTTGTAGCCTCTGTAACTTTCACACTCATTATTATTCTTGATTCATTCATGATTTTTATTAATCATGGCATCATCAGGATTAATTTAGTAATGTTTAGAAACATGTGTTATCTACTCACTTAGACAGAAAATTACTCCAGTCATCATCCACCATTCAGTTACTATTGGCAAAACATAACCCTAAACACAACCAAAACAAACTGCAAATGCAACCAACGAGTTTGGGGACCAAATACTAAACATTTGGCTACTTTAATACACTATAAGTGAAATGGTCAGAATACCTTTGACTTCTTCAAATGGGGGGACTAGATACATAAAGTGCTTTCATTTAAAAGGTTAGCTTCTCTGTCAAAATAGATATGGTGTGGACTGTATACTCAATACAATCTAAATCTGATACCTCACTGTCTGTCTTTTGACTGATACTGCTTTTTTAAACTGCTCTGGTCAGTCTACTCAAATATTTGTACTATACATGTTTCTATCTAGAAGCAATAATCTGATAATTTCTAATAATGATACATTCATTTATGAATAGATATGGCAGGTTTCAGGACACTGATGTATCTGAATATGTTGAAAAAAATATACTGCACACTTTTCACCACCAAAGAATAGCAGTGTGGTTTTAATTTGATTTGACTCTTTGCAGGCTGTCAGGCTGTCTAGTTCACAGAGGAAGGCTGTGCTTCTCTGGTCTCAGCTCTGAAGTCAAACCCCTCACACCTGAGAGAGCTGGACCTGAGTAACAATGACCTGAAGGATTCAGGAGTGAAGCTGCTCTCTGCTGGACTGGGGAATCCCCACTGTAAACTGGAGACTCTGAGGTGAGTATTCCTGTAGTTGGTCAACAAGTGATAACTGTTCACCAGATCCACATGTGTTTACCAGGCACACATAGTCCACACCATATGTGTTTGGACAGTGAATTTACAGTTTTTCATTTGGTGCTATGCTCCAGCATTTTGGATTTGTGGTAGAATGTTTTGTATATTTTAACAATCATGGGTTGTTAAGCAATCGGGTCTGAGATGTTAATCATTAGCATTGGATGCTATTATATTAAGATTAGGAGGATATGATGATTTGAATGCTGTTGAAGTCTTTTCAAAGTTTTTTAGTGGTAATTCCATAGGAACATGGATGGCAAGTATTCTAGGTCCTCTAGTGGCCATAGTAATCATTACAGCCATAGTTATGGGGTGTTGTTTCCAATTTTTCGGGGATTGATTTTAAGATCTGTACAAACGATTACTAACATGCCAGTTATTACAGTTAGAGATGTGTCAGTTAATGGTAATACAAGGAGGGAGAGGACTAATTATTATTCTTTGTCATCTTGTTCCAGTTCAGATTCCATTAATAATGTTGATTGAGGAATGGGAATGTTAAGTTGGAATTGTATGACATGGAATTAAGGTTTACAGGAAGAAGAGGTGGACAGATGGCGATCTCAGTCGATCAGATAGATCCCCCAGGTGACCAGTGATAAGCTTGGGGGTCCTCTGACAGCGCATGGATGAGGAAGACGGATGTTTTTGTTATTTTTATATTCATGTGTTCAGATTATAGTTTCATGTAATTTCGTAATGGTTATGTAGAATTGTTTTGTATGGATGATGTCATGATGGTCACAATTTATTTCTATGGATGTTTCTTTTTTGTTGCGTGTATCAGAAAAAGGGGGCATTTTAAAAGGGAGGATGTCTGTGGGATTTTTCCTTATATATATAAAAATAAGGTTTTGACTAGAAAGATTATTATCATGAATATATAGTAGTTAATTATGTGTCTATCTTTTACTCAGACTGAGTTATAGAGGTTTGAGAGGTTTGATATCGCATAAGATAGATGACTGAGAATTTATACCTTTGTTGATTAAATATATTGCGAATCAGGTTGGATTCAGGTATGAAAGGTTGAAGGGGTCAATTCTCAGTTATCTAGCATAGTTTAGGATCTAGTCAGATATATATGTACTACAGAGGGGGAATATTGTATTTTATATGAATTTATGGGGGATAAGTAATTTTAATTACCAAAAAATGAAGAAAAAAAAAAGTGGATTGATATGATGTTTTTTATGGTATAATGATGTCATGTCATAGTATCGTGAAAGTCAAGAGTTAGTAGATAATGGGTTTGGAGTCAGGAGTCTACATTCCATTATGTCAAAGGAGATGACTGATGTTAGAGTAGTGTGATTGATGGACAGGATATAATGACCTGGGGCAAAGGGTAATAACAACAGAGAAAGGGAGTGCTATGATGGTTGCCAGATGTATGTGAAAGGGAGTATAACCAAGAGTATAAAGGAGGTTAGATCTGTATGTGTGTGGGGAGTTCAACTGACAAAGGGCAAAGCCATGTCCGTTGGTTAGATGAACCCACGAGCTCGTGATTTACAGTTTTTCTCAGTCGCTTTGGTGCATTTCTTAGATCAAAAAGTGCAATTCTTGATACTACTTGTACAAATTCCAAATAATCTAGTCACTTGTGCACATCATTAAAGCAATTTCTTATCCTTTGAACAAATTGCAATTGCTTTTGTACATATTGCAATTGATAATGTACAAGTGTCAGCTTTTTTTTCCACATTTTCAATTGCTCATGTCATGTTTGATCAAAATATAGTAGATGGTTCTCTGTTGAATAGTCTTACCCCTCAAAACATCTAGGCATTAGTTCCTTGCATAAGCCATTACATGCAAAATTGTTGAACTATTTGTCATAAAACTGTCAAGCATAGTTTACACATTTCTATTAGACCTTTTGTACAAAAACGTAAATTGCTGAATCGTGCAGGTGAAATTAACCCTCACTCATGAAGGAATGTAAAAGTGTTAGTTCAACCAACAATCAACCAGTTGTCTAAATTGCTCAAAGGTGCATCTCAGAAGAATCAATTGGCAAGCATATATAGACAGACCACAACACAGAGTTGCAATTTTCCAATAATGATGGACCAGGAAACGAACAGGGTCAACAGCCAAGAGGAGGAAGAAGAGGAGCAAGGATGCGTGGTGGAAGGCAAAACAGAGGAAGAGGCAGAAGAGGACATAGGCGCATATCTGATGACATAAGGCCACTATTGTAGACCATGTTGTCAATCATGGCCTTACAATGGCTGAGGCGGGTCGAAGGGTGCAGCCGAATATTGGGAGATCAACCGTGTCCTCAATAGTACAAACGTTTCGAAGAGAGAAACAGGTATGTCCACCAATGTACAGTGCACTGTTACTGTATATAAGCAGTATACTGTGTACTTCCTACAATGCTTCATATTACAGTAGTCCACTTGTATTTCACAGCATACAGAAATATACTCTATACAGATACATACTGCACCTTACATGCACCCACCTGTATGTTTTACAGTAAAATGTGTGTTCGCATAGTTTTTGTCTATGTGAAAGTGTGCGATGCATCACTGCATTTTTCCACACATAGGACTGCAAGATTACCTCAAACCGGTGGCAGAGGACGCCTTTTCACACCTCAACAGGAGGAGGCTATTTGCACCATGGTCCGAGCAAACAATGCCATGAGACTCAGGGAAATACAAAGGACCATTATAGAAAGACAACGATGTCTTTGAAAACATCCACATACGGTTAGCATCTCAACCATCGACAGGGTGCTGCATAGAAACCAGATGAGTATGAAACAGCTGTACCGTGTACCATTCCAAAGGAATGAGGACAGAGTTAAGGAGCTACGGTACCAGTATGTACAGGTAAAACATATATCTATGTAACTACTTTACAGCAACATTTTATAGTGTTACATAGTACAGTAAGCATAAACTGCACACATTTCCATTGCTGTGGAAGGAACATGCAATATATGTACATTTTATGTCACTCTTCCTTAACCAAAACAAATTCAACTGTGTGTTCTGGGATATAGCGTATAATGGAGTTTTGGAATCAAGTGAAACCCTCTCACAACTTTGTATACGTGGATGAGGCTGGCTTCAACCTGACCAAATGCAGAAGGCGGGGTCGGAATATCATCGGTCACAGAGCTACTGTGGATTTGCCAGGCCAACGGGAGGAAATATCACCATGTGTTCTGCTATTTCGGAGCATGGTGTCCTAACCCATATCCCCCTTTTAGGGCCATACAACACCCAGCATCTACTCAACTTTTAGAGACTCTCTACAGGGCTCTCATCCCTGATGATGAGAGGGGTCTGTTTTTTAGAGAGGATTTGCCAAAGTATGTGGTCATTTTGTGATGTGAGTTTCCATCGATCAAACATCATAAGGCAATGGTTTGTGACCCACCCGAGGATGCTCACTAGAATTCCTCCCACCTTTATTCACCATTCCTTAACCCAATTTGAGGAGTTCTTTTCAGCATGGAGGTGGAAGGTGTAACGATCGTCAGCCACACACACACAGATGACCCTGCTGGCTGCAATGGATGCAGCATGTGAGGACACCACAGTAGACGCCTGCAGAGGATGGATAAGGCATTTCCAAAAGATTCTTTCCACGTTGCATTGGAAGGGAAAAATATCCGATGTGATGTGATGTGGATGAGAATATGTGGGCTGACAGACAGGAACGTCTGGATGTGTAGAGACAGCACTAGAACAGTGCTGTGGGCAAAGTTGTGCCTTAGGGGTGGTTTCCTGTGTTTCTTTCTAATTTTTTTTTTTTTCCTTTGTGCCCCTTGGGTTGTCCAGTCTCTTTCAATCAATAACCCACATACAGTAATATGTAAATAGTACTGTTGAAATTGATATATGCCATAGAAGTGCAGCCTTGTGCATTTTCAATACAGTAAACTGTCATCCAAACTGTAGCCTAAGTTTACATCAGGTAATACTGTCAAGTACACAGTTCCATTGACAACATGCCTAAACATTTTGACAACCTTTGTTCGTGAACAATGACTCAATGACTTATCATTCTGATGACACTGACATGATCATTGCATGACTATTTACTTTTGAGAGATGTACTAAGGATTTTTAGTGACTGACTAGCTTTAGAAACATATCTATTGTATATTGCAGTTTTGTACAAATTGTTCTGAGAAATGCACTTATTATTTTGCACATGTTAGGGATGATGTGAAAAATGCACCAAAGCGACTGAGAAAAACTGTAATAAATACTTGGTATGAAAATCTCCACAGAATGTCTAAGTAAATTCTTGCATCTTGAACTTCTCAATACCAGAAACTCATCATAGCACTGGGTGACGATGTGTGGGTCCTTTTAGCTCTGACGCCTTCTTCCATCACTAGGGTCTAGGATCACGCAGAGTCCTTCTCCATTTTCTCAACATGGCTCTCTGTGGAGTGTGTCCTTCTCCATTTCTCAACATGGCTCTGTGGAGTGGGTCCTTCTCCATTTTGGTCACATTGCTCTGTGGTAGTGGGTCCTTCTCCATTTGTTCAACATGGCTCTGTGGAGTGAGTCCTACTCCATTTCTCACATGGCTCTGTGAGTGGGGGTCCTTCTCCATTTCTCAACATGGACTCTGTGGAGTGAGTCCTTCTCCCATTATCAAACATGGCTCTGTGGAGTGGGGTCCTTCTCCATTTCTCAACGTGGGCTCTGTGGAGTGGGTCCGTCTTCCATCTCTCAACATGGCTCCTGTGTGAGTGGGTCCTTCTCTCAGTTCTCCAACATGGCTCTGTGGAGTTGTCCTTCTCCATTTCTCAAACATGGCTCTGGTAGTGAGTCCCGTCTCCATTTCTCAACATGGCTCTGTGTAGTGAGTCCTTTCTCCATTTCTCTACATGGCTCTGTGTAGTGAGAACTTTCTCCATTGTCTCAACATGGCTCTTTGGTGTTCGGATGAGTCCTCTCCATTTCTCAACATCGCTCTGTGGAGTTGGTTCCTTCTTGCAGCGTACCAATAGCGGAAGTTGAAGAATCCCTGCCTGCAAGACACACAGATACAGACAGAACACAAAAAGAAAACAATGCTCAGCAGTGGCGATGCCATCTTCATCCTCTGGGTTGGAAAACACCTCTACAGCTGGGATAGATGCAGGTATCTCTTCTCTGGTACTTTCCCCTCCCGTAGAGGTAACCAGCAACACCTGTACTGACCTCCCAACAACTATCTTTTGTCCCAGCTCTGACTTCTTTAATCTCTTACTGCCAGTCTCCAGGTGCATACAATGCCCCAATTCCTCCTGTTCGGTTTTTTGCAGAGAGCCTTCACCGTGTGAAAGGAAGTCTTAGGCACATTGTTTAGGTGATCACCATATGCTACCATACCCTGGCTTTCTCATCAGTCAGGAGAAGCCTTGAATTAGGAAGTGCACATTTTTGCATCTTGTATATGGTCACTATTTGTCATAAACAGGCCTCCCCTACATCCTGCCTTCTACCACAAATACACGTTCCACCTAAAAACATGTAATCTACCATAAACACATGATTACTACTGACTCCATATTCTTAATACAAGTTTGGACCATATTTACCAAAAAGCCTCTGCGAGCAGTAATTACTTCCCCCTTTGGACACATTGACTCACATCGTGATATTAATTATTATTATAATTATAATCAACTAACTTTGCGTGAAGAATCCAATGGACATTCATGCGTCTATGAAAAAAGTTGTTTGAGCGTGATCTCCTACATCTTCATTAACATACCACGTTTTTTATTTTCATTTGATACACTTCTAATATTCCTATTAGATAATTATCTTATAATATTCTAGTTCCACTGATTTCAATTAGACTGGAACTTCTGATTACTTAAAGGACACCTTCAATCTTGTTGCTTAAACATGACATAGTTTCCCCTGTATCTATTAGAAATTGATTGTTTTACCAGATACCAACATAAACTTAACTGTGGTATTCTATATGGCTAAACCGAAATATGCATTGTGGTGTATTGATCCTGTATTTAACCTCCTCCATGCTTATCAGTGTGTGGTGCATTGATCATGTGTTTAACCGCCTCCCCCTGCTTATCGGTGTTGTGGTGCAATTGATCATTTGTTTTAACCTACTGATATCGGTGTTGGTGCATTGACACTTGTTTAACCTCCTCACTGCTTATCGGTGTTGTGGTGAATTGATCATGTATTAACCTCCTCCCTGCTATCGGTGTGATGTCATTGTCCCCATAATAGATTACCCGGGGTTCTCCTCTTAGGGGTATTCTGGGATTAGGGTGCGGGGGCGGGGTCCAAT
>CM072257.1:283518-387887 GCA_036851935.1 Coregonus suidteri | reverse complement strand
GGGCCCTACAAAAAAAGGCGGAGCCTTTGTTGCCCCTAGCTTTTCCATTTCAAAATAAAAGCATTTTACAGTTGCCGGGAATTCAGCAGGGCAAAATGGATTTGTTGGAAAGGTGGCATTCTTGAGGGGGCCATGTTTAAAGTCCCGGGCCCTTCAGAAAGGCCCTTCCCAAACTGCCAATGTTTGTTTTATGGAGATTGCAGGGTGTGTGTCGTTTTCAACCCCTTTTCCCGAAAGGGGTTTTGGGCTGAAATAGGCCGAATCCACAAATTGGGAAGGGGTTTTTGTACATATTTTTGTATATAAAAGGGGGAAAAAAAAAATTTTTAGCAGCCCCCAAATTTGTGCAAGTTTCCCACTAAAAAGGGTGAAGACCCTTTTAAATTTTCATCATAGTACAGTCAACTTTTGACAGAACATTGGGGCCCTCTGTTTTAAGCGGGTAGAAAAGGGCCTTGTAACCCCCAAGGAAAGGGGGTTTTGGGACCCCGGGGACCCCCTTTAACACAAAATGTATGCACGCAGACGTAAGTCGCTTTGGAAAAAAGCGTCGCTAAATGGAAATTTTATTTTTATTTTATTTTTTGAGAAAAAAAATCCAAAAAACACTTTGTAGGATTTTTTAAAATTTATTTGCTAATTTGGGGGAAAATAAGTTTTTGGTCCCCTACAAACAAGCAAGATTTGGGCTCCCCAACAGAGCTTTAACTTTTTTTTAAAGGGGGCTCCTCTGCCCCTCCACTTGTTACCGATTAAGGGCCCCTTTTTTAAAACTTTTTACAGTAAAAAGAAACCCCTTTGCCCACAACCTCAAATAGTAAACCCCAAACCCCATTTAGGCCAAGACCAAAGACTGTAAAAGGCACCAAAAAACAAAATTTAAAACCTGCACCGGGCGGGGAAAAATGAATTGCAATGGGTTTAAGAAATTTGGTTTGAAGAAAAAAACTGTGGGAGCAATTATTGGGAAAAGGGAAAGCCCAAAAAAAGGCCCATGATAATCTCCCCGACGGGGGCTCCACGCAAGATCTCACCCGGGGGAAAAAATAAATCAAAAGAAACTTGAGCAAAAAACCAAAACCCACAGGGGGGGGGCCCTAGTGAATGACCGGGGGCCCAAAAGGGGGGGGGGGGGGAAAAAAAAGAAACAAACCCTCCATCAGGGGACCCCACTCCCGCCCCCAGGGACTAAAAACCCTGCATGTTAGAGTGCCCCCCCGTTTTAAAGCCAGTACTTGCCCAGGCCCTTGAATTTTTGTTAGGTTTTGGGATACCCAGGAGGTTTGGGAAAATGTCAAGGGGCAGAAAAAAACCAAAATAAACTTTTTGAAAAAACTAAAAATCGCCCCTTTTGGGAGGGACAAAAAAAGCGATTGCTTTCCAAAAAAACCAAAAATATTTGTAAAAGGGGGGAGGGGGGAAAATCTTGTTTGGGGGCTGTTTTCTGAAAAGGGCCAAAACAAAGGGATCCGGAAAAGGAAAGAATGAATGGGGCCAGTATGGAGATTTTGATTTAAAACCCCCTTTCCACAGAAAGGGGCTTTTTAAATGAAACGTGGCGGGGTTTTTTCAGCTAAACAAGCCCCCCAAAAACCACACCCCCGGGGCACAAAAAGGAGTGGCTTCGTAAAAACTTTTCAAGGCCCTGGAGTGGGCCTAGCCATTCCCCAGATCTCAACCCCTAGATTTTTCCTTTGGAGGGATTTTTGAAAGTCCGTGTTGCCCACGAAAACCCCCAAAAACTTTCCTGCTTTTAGAGGGATCTGTATGGGGAATGGGCCAAAAACCAGAAAACAGTGGGGTAAAAACCCTTGTAAAAGACTTAAAAAACCCGGTTGACCTGGGGCATTCCAAAAAAGGGTATAAAAAAAGTATTGAAAAATTTTTGTTTTTCCCCCAAAAATACTTTTTTTTCCCCACAATCACACATCTTCCTATAATAGTGAGGACCTTGACACAGGACCTTCAAATGAGGAACCATCATTTTCTGATAGAATTGGGAACAAACAGACTCCTCTATTCACAGCACTAAGTGGTCCACAACACCAGAAATCACTTCAAACCTGATAAACTCCAATTGAACAAATCGACCATGCAGTGCACCAGTCTAGTGAGGAGACCAGTGGTTGCTACGCAGTTTTCTGGATCCCAGGTTCCAGAACAGCTTCTCATCCCAGTTCTATCTCGCCTGTTAAATCAGGCAACCTAAACTGTTTCCATCATAACTTTTTAGAACATGACTGAACATTTTTTTCCTTTTATGTCTTTTACCACTTTGCATGTTTTTATTGAATGTTCTGTATGATATCTTTTTTACTGTTTAACGTGTGTAACGTACCACAGAGGTTGGTGGACGCGTTAGTTGGTGGAGGACATTCTTGTAATGGCTGGAGCGGATTGAGGTGGAATGGTATCAAATACATCAAATACATGGTTTCCATGGTTTCCAATGTGGTTTTGATGGCCATTTATTGGGATCCGTTCCAGGACATTATTATGAGCCCGTCCTCCCCTCATCAGCATCCTCCACTGGTATGTACTGTCCCTATATGAGCTCAACAACAAGGAATTAAGGATGTATGTAATTACTTTTTAATCCCTGCAAATGCAAATAAACTACTTGAACGATCCTTATGAGTGTCTCCTGCCATCCGACTAGGCTGTTGCCATCTGACAAGAATTGCCATCTGACATTACAGGAAATATTCTGCAAATGTTTGATGAATCCTCACCAAAACCAACATGCAGTCCGTTCCACTAGACTCCCATGAAGTTCGAGTGGGACGTTATGAGTTTACCTAATGTAACATACTCAGAACATACTGCACTTTGTTTTATAGTTTTTTTAGATGTATCCTCTGTTTAACCATTTAAAAACTCTTACCAATAACACTGTTGAAATACCAATGTGATAATTTGTTGCATATATTTTATGTTGAAAAATAAATTGTACAATTATATAACGGACATATGCCTCCATAACTGTATCAATTGTTGCTGGATATCTTGTAACGTTTTCATAATAAAAAGCATGTTAATTGTCAAATACAATGTCGTTATCATCAATTTTACATTGTCCTCTCCCAGTCCACAGGAATGACGTTTTTGTCATGAATCTTGCCTGGAAGGCAGAACTGCAAAACACGATTTCCTCTAGCATATGACCAGCTGGCAAAGTCGAAAATTGGCTATATCGTAAACCTTTGTGGAAAATAATTGGTGTTTTATGGTCTTAATTTAAGGTTAAGGGTTAGCAGTGAGGTTAGGTTATGCATTAAAAATCCGATATTATTATTTATAGCCTGTGCCATCTAGTGACCACTTTGCAGAACTGCCTCCAGGGCAAGATTCATGACAATAATGGCAACCTGCCTCCCAGTCACCCCCTCCCTATCTCTACAAGCCGCAGAACATGCAAGCTAGTGATGCGGGGGTTGTCTCATAACCCACAGTCCCCCAGGTGGGTTGTGTGGCAGGGCAGTGTATTCAATACAGAGAAAACAATAGACTACATAAGAAATATCCCATCAATGGATTCATATAATTGTTTCAATTTACAACTAAGTGGACAAAACAGTAAGGACACCTGCTTCTTTCCATGACAGACTGAGCAGGTGAATCCACGTGAAGCTATGATCCTTATTGATGTCACTTTTGTCGATGAAGGGGAACGGGACAGGTAAAGAAGGATCTTTCAGCCTGGAGACAATTGAGACATGGATTGTGTGTGTGTTGCCATTTCGAGGTGAATGGAAGCAAGACAAAAATTGAAGTGCTTTCAAACGGGGTATGGTAGTAGGGTGCCAGGCACACCGGTTTGTGTCAAGAACTGCAACGCTGCTGGGTTTTTCCGACTGCTCATGGTACACCACACAAAGGACATCCAGCCAACTTGGACACAACTGTGTGGAAGAATTGGAGTACAACATGGGCCAGCATACCTGTGAAACGCTTTCAACACCTTGGTAGAGTCCATGCCCTGACGAATTGAGGCTGTTCTGAGTTCAAAAGTGGGAGGGTAACTCCAATAGTAGGGAATGTGTTTGATTTTCTAATGGAAGATCATTCGATTGACAAAGCTACGCCCGTACGCATTTGCCATTGAATCCAGTAACTGTAACCCATTAAATAACAATGAATCAACTTCTCCATCTAAAGTGGTTTGACTACTCTGCTTCCATCCTGAAGTACGAGATACCAGAAGAAACTGGTCATAACAGTGTTGTGAGATATTTAGTCCACTCAGTGTATAACCTGTAGCTACCTGTGCAGTTAGCACCTTAACAGACTGTCCTTTATCAGCTCATAAAAGATGACGTATGTCAACCACATCAAATATGCATCCAAGCCAAACTGAAATCTGATCAGAACATGTTGGGCATCTGGGGGAACAGTGGGGAGAGCGGGTTTCTCTGGGAAGCAGTGGGGAGGGGGGGTTTCCCTCTGGGGAAGCAGTGGGGAGGTGGGGGGTTCTCTGGGGAAGCAGTGGGAGATGGGGGGTTCTCTGGGGAAGCAGTGGGGCGGGGGGGTTTCTCTGGGGAAGCAGTGGGGTAGGGGGGGTTTTCTCTGGGGAAGCAGGTGGGAGGGGGGTTTCTCTGGGGAAGCATTGGGGAGGGGGGGGGGTTCTCTGGGGAAGCAGGGGGGAGGGGGGTTTCTCTAGTGGAAGCAGGTTTGGGAGGGGGGGTTTTCTCTGGGGGGAGCAGTGTGGGGGGGGGAGGGGTTTCTCTTGGGTGCGAGCAGTGGGGGGGGGGGGGGGGGGTTCTCTAGGGAAGAGTCAGTGGGGAGGTGGGGTTTCTCTAGGGTCTGTCTACTGTGTTTGGTTATCTGCCTGCCAGACAAGTTTTTATTTTCATTTGTTACATGCTTAAGATTTTTTACCTTGAAATGCTCTTGGTATTAAATATCACGAAACGATCTTGAAATCAGTCAGATAGGGGGTTAAGGTGTGATAGAGAATTTGTGTAATGACTAATTATACACACTCACTTTATGAAATGTGGTTCGAATCATGAGAACTAATAATCTTAATAATGTGTCTGCGTACGCCAATTAATGATTATGACATTGTGTTTACTATTTTAGCAATGTGAGTAGTAGTTTAGACCAGACGACAAAGGACAAGGAGAACTGTCCTGAGAACGGCAAATAACTATAAAATGCAGCCTGCCCGAGCAAGGATTAGACTATGAATAAGACGTGTGTGGTGACCTGATGGTCAGGAGAGCAGTTTTCCAGTGGAAAACTAGCAGCCCCCCTAAAGTCGGGGTGGGGAATTTTTGTATGACGTGTGTGTATAAAAGATGGACCTCTGAATTGTGATAACAGATCTTTCTCTGGGCAGAATTCTTTTTCTCGCATAACGACCACCTGGCTATTTGCACTGAGGCTCTGTCCGTTTTTCTTGCTCCAAAAGCCTTAACAACCTTTTGGGAGACGCACAGAGACAACTGAAAATATTTAGTTAATCAATTATCTTAACAGCTTTGTCCCTTTCAAGCCGGATTCCCAATACCTGTCTCTGTCATTCCGAGGTGACACTCTGAAAACGCGTCGACGGGCGAATGATACAATCGTAAATAGAAAGATCTGCCCTTTGACATTAGGGTTCAATAACACAGGCCCAGAGCAACACACTTGATAACGACAGAAGACGGTGACGGAAACCAACCTACATGAGATCTTTCAAACCTATTCTCCATATATTTAATCAACAAGGTATACATATTCTCAGTCCCATCTATCTTATCGCAGATTATCAAACCTCCTCACACCTTCTATAAAACTCAGTCCCTGAGTAAAAGATCAAACAGATAATTACTACTATTATTCATGCTAATAATCCTATGGAATCAGAAACCTTAAATTTTTATATATATGGAAAATACCACATATAAATACCACGCTTTTTAAAATAACCCCTTATTTTTTCTGATACATGCTAATCAAATATACCCATTACTTATTCATGCTACCAAGAAAACATACATCAACAAAATTGTGACCATCATCCTGACAATCACTAACAAATACAAAGATTCCATGACACTTTGTTATTTACATGGATATTATAATCTGACCCAGGAATATAAAAATAACAAAAACATCGCGTCTCATCACCTCCCTGCGCCCGTCATAGGAACCCCAAGTTTCTCCCTGGTACACAAGGGGCTCCTATCTGATCCACTAGATAGTCATGCTGTCCCACATCTTCGATGCCTGTTAAACCTTAAATGCCATGGAATACAATTCCAACTTATACATTTCCCATTCCTCAATCAACGTTATTATCAATGGTGACTCTAAAACTGGAACAAGGATGACATTAGAATAATAATTAGTCGATCTCCCTCCTTGCCTTACTTACTGATACTCTCTAACGTAATAACTGGCATGGTTTAGTATCGTTTGTACGATCTTAAAATCAATCCCCGAGAAATTGGAAACAACATCCCATAACTAGGGCCTGTAATGATTTACTATGGCCTAGAGGAGACCTTAGAATACTTGCATCCATGTTCCTATGGAATTACCACTACATAAAACTTTGAAAAACTTAAACAGCATTAAAAATACCATATCCTCCTAATCTTAATATAATTACCCCTCCAATTCTATGTGATTATCATTACCACATTCTAATGATTAACATCTCAAGACCCAATTGCTTAACAACCCATGATTGTTAAAATAACCAATTGGGGGTTAAACTCCACCTTTGTCTCCTAATTACCGAATATAACATACACATTATAACACTCTATTACCCGCTCCCTTTTAATCATCACAAGGGGTGGGGTCACTAGACTATTACCTGCTGTTAATAATTCAACCAAATTTCACATCATATAAAAGTATCGTAACCCCATGATAATAACCAATTAATTACTTGCCTATCAACATAGATATTTACCACTCTAAACATCCATATATACACCCCCACTTCAATCTATATCTAACTATTTTTATATTATCTTAACATATTTTTCCAAAAAAACATGAATTTCATATCACAATCCTCACCTTTAACTTCCTGTTTTCAAACAGTATGAGTCAACAATGTCCTATTCAATCAAATAAATCCTATAAATGTTATCCTAAGACATGACCTTAATGTATCACTGTTTAAATAAACCCCGAATATCTATAGAAAACATTTATATCCTTATTAATACTACTAATTCACTTAATCACTCATTAATGGTTATCAATTATACCAACCAATTACTGAATCAGCCAAATTTAAAAATGACATTCCTTATTCACTTTCTCCTTATCACTGAAATGAAAACTCTCACTTAATCCCCATTACACTTTCAGAATGTATACTTTATATTAACATACATTATACACATTCAGAATTCAATTATGACTTTCCCCATCCTGAAATAAATACAGATCATTTCTCAATGCTTCCTCAATACTAATTAACTTTAGCAGTGTAATACCTACTATCATCCTCCAGATCATCAGTTTCCCCCTCGTAGCCATCAGTAGCTCGGTTGACATGATACCTGTTCACTCTCCCTCTAATCCTACCTCGCGTTGGTGTAGACTGGTGTGATGATGCATGAACCTTCTTTCCTTCACTAGTTCTCTGATCATGCAGGTCCTTCTCCATTTTTCACCGTCTCTCTGTGGAGTAGTATCCTTCTGTCAGCGTACCAAATAGTCTCTGCTGCAAAAACACACATGACAAGACAACACTCTCCGCCGAAGCGAGTGCACCTCCTCCTTTGCGTAGGCCCTACAAGACCATCGCCAAAGCACTTGTGAGAAGGTGACAACAGTTGGGCATTATTCGCAAATGGAAGAAACCAAAAGAAATGTCAATCACAAATCAGCAGGGGATCAAATACATTTTCCCTCACTGTAATGTGTTGTATATATGTATATATTTGTGTATATCTGTATATATGGTATATGATGTGTACTGTGTATTAATCTCCCAGTGAGCGATTGGTCCCCTAGAGAATTCCTGGGTTCTAATCCAGGCTCTGTCGTATAGCCGGCCGCGACCGGGGACCCATGGGGCGCTCACATTGGGCCAAGCGTCTGTCCAGGTAGGGGAGGGAATGGCCGTCAGGGATGTAGCTCAGTTGTAGAGGCATGGCGTTTGCAACGCCAGGGTTGTGGGTTTCGATTCCGACGGGGGGCCAGTATGGAAGGAAAAAAATAAGATAATGTATGCACTCACTCAATCTGGATAAGAGCTGTCTGCTAAAATTTACGTTAAATGTCTATGTGTTGTGTATATATTATAAAAAACATGGGGACCCCCCCCTGGGGGAAGTGATGCATGACAATTACAATTGATGGAATTACAATCGATCTGCAATATTTAAGCTGATCTACCCCTTAAAAAAAAACAATAATAAACTAATCATATTATTCCCTGACAATTCATCCGTCCTTAAAATGTCTGCAAAAACAAAAATCATGAATTAACTGTTAATATTTAAACCATTGTTATAGCATTTGAGTGAATTGTTATCCAGGTGAGGGATTATGAATAGTAGACTAACGTGCTGGGTATTTTATTCTACAACTGTGATGTAAACTGAACATCCACTAGGTGGACCAGTGGTCCCCTCTTGATTATACACTTCACGAAAATAGAAATTTGTTGGTAAAAACAGTAGGATAACTACATATGTAGGTAGCTTAGTATACTATATATATATATTATCTAGCTATATATATATATCTTATATAATATATATAATATTATACTAACATTCATATACACACATCACACACATAATCAATGACTAGTTATTTTTCTACAACTGTGATGTACCGTAACATCCCTAGGTGAAGCACACGGTCCACTCTTGAGTAGAGACTTGGTTTGTCATTGCATTTTCATAGTGTTCTGAAGACACCTGAGACATGTCACAATAACTTTGACATTTGTTTGGTATAAACATATGATATAACATATGTATGGTAGAGTCCATTCTCGTTTAAAAAAAAAAAATCCATATGCTGAAGGACCTCACTGTCTTCCACTTCTTTCTATCTCTCTGTTGGCAACATGTCTGCCAAACAACTCAGAACCGTCATTCTGAATCCCTTGCTTGGGTATTTTGCATTATGAAATGGAGTCACCTTTTTTTATCCCAGTTGTGTCATGCTTGCTATTGTTCTAGATTTGCCATGAAGTTTTCCCTTTATTATCAGACTCTGCAGACGCATCGTGTCCTCTTTGTCAAGTTTTTGTGTGGGCTGTGAAAGTAGTAGTACTTCTCCTATGTTTTAATATAGTCCCCATTTTCTTGAACCTGTTTGTTGTGTTCCTTGTTTAAAGGCATGTACCAGTGGTTGCCGTACTTTTTTACGCTTTTCTGAATTGAATCTCCATTTAATCATTGCTTGTTTTGTGCCGCTCAGGTACTTGCATGAATTGACAATCCTTCCTCTTTGTAAGTTGCCTTCGTCAGTTGTTAAAACACAATTTTTTGAATCAAAATCCAGTCCTCTGAGACAGGCGTAACCAAACACCAGAGTCCTGATTGTTTGAATATTGAAAGCCGAGGGTGTATGTGGTACCAAGGCCGCCTTGAAGCTCTCCTCCTGTCCCCCCTCAAGTTTCTTGGGTTTACCATAGTTTCATCACTGGCTGCACCGGTGGCTCCTCCCGGGATTGGCTGAACATCACTCGCATCAGTCTCTCCACATGGTCTTCCTGCTGTCTCTCTCTGCTCCTCTCTGCTCTCTCCACCCTGACCCGCTGGCTTCTGCCTGCTTTCTGCCTTGTCTTTTTCTTTGGAAGAACATGAAGTCTTTTTCTCTTCATGTTTGCTGACACTATATGAGCAAAAACAATGGGACCAAGCTTTTCATTCCTTTACTGAAAATAACTGACTTCGCTAGGTACTAGCTTCATGTCTACCTTTAACGGTTACAAGGCGTTTACTGGAGTGTGGTTTAAGTAAAAGCACTCAGCAACTCGTTTTTGATCAATATTATACCCTTTTTCATATTTCCATCATTTTCGATGCCTGTCTGTTAGAATTAGCTACAAAACTAACCAAAAACAGTGCAATACGAATACATAGCCCAGGATTCAAGCAATTCTTTCATTAATTAATTCACAATAAAGTACCAAAACGGACAGGTTAACAAACAATTGGCCTGATCTAACGTTACAACTTCTTGTAATGCATTTATAGTTAACTATGTGTAAATACACATTTCAACATTTTTTGCTCACACTCATCTTTATTTCCTTCTTCTTGGCTTGAAACGATAATTATATCGAGGCAAATTTCTTGTCTTTCAACTTCTGAATAAAAAAAAACTGCAGATCCTGTGGTTACGATACTGTTTGTGTTTCCGCCTCGAGTAAGTCCCACTAGAAAATGTGTTGGGTTACTTAGTGTTCCCTTCGACCACTGTCTAATATGGATGTAAAAAAAAAAGAAAAAAGACATGATCGCAAAATGTTTCTGGTGATAATTATTTCAGACTCCGCATTTAGAGGGTCCCCAAGGGGGTCCAAGCTTGTTGTCACGCTAGGGGCAACTGGCCCCCCCCAATAACGGCGCTAGTGTCTCACGCCCTTTCTTCGGCCTCGGCGGTGCTAGCTCAGAAGAAATCACCAGATGGTTCAGAATGGTGATGGACAAGGTATAACAAAAATCCAAGAGACAACTTTCTGAACGTCTCAGCAAAATTGATGTGCTGGTCGATAACTCCACGAAGACCAGAAGTCACAAGGGAACGAGTGAACCAAGTTACAAAAAGATCATGCCTGACCCCAACAGCTGCCATCATGGGATTTCCGTGAGGAAATTGCTCAAAAGGCACTAGACGTTGGAATACGGCCATCTCTAACTCGGGGGAAATTAGATTCTACAGAAATTTCAAAAGTGTCTTGAATTTGAGATTTTCAAGGTTTTCCCGGAGGCCGTGGAGGAATAGACGCCATCTCCTTCTACAGGGAAATGAGTCCCAAATTCTTGGATGTTCTACCCCCTTCCTTCCGCGCACCCACCCTGGAAATGGAGAGAGTCATCGCACCCTACAAGAAGTGCTGCCTGGCCATGTTGCCCCCATGGCATTTGTTCGTTACATTTCTACGGTTACCAAGGACACTGTCCGCATCCTCTCTGCTGCCCGATGCAAAGGGAGAGCTCAAGTACGGAGATGACCAGATATGATCCTTTTCCGGATCTTCTCCCATCTACACAAGAGGAGATGCTTTACACTACACCAACCAAGGAGAGGCTTCCTCGGCAGCTTGCTCCCGCATACGCCTGCTGCTACCGCCGACATTTGTGGACGTAAACCAAGAATTGTGACGCACATTTGACTCTGTGAAGACGGCTGAAAACAATACCATGAGAAAGGAACTCCCTGACGTTGTTCCCGTCTACTAAATCAGGGAGGACCTGTCTTTTTTGAACTTGGATCAGTGGATAGTGAACTGTTAGAACATGAGTATACACCAAATGACTCCATAGGATCGCTGGCGGGCTGCTAATGGCTAGCCCCATAATGACATGCCTAGGTAAAGTTGTATCATAGCTAATGTTGACTGGCTGGCCTGGCTAGATGGCTAGCGCCATAATGACAGCCAGGTAAGTTGGATCATAGCTATGTTTGAACTGTTGACTAGCTAATGGCCAGGCATAGATGGGCTAGCGCCATAATGACAGGCCAGGTAAAGTATGTTGTCGCTCATAGCTAGGCTGGCTCGATGGCTACTGCGCCGGTAAAGTTAGCCAGCCTGCGCTCTTTAGTTTACCAGGGTGTTACTATAGCTACAGGCCACACTAGGCCAGGTAGTTATACATTTTCTTTCTGGATACTTTTATTTTACCCATAGAGGTCCAGTGGGGTTTGGTTAATAGTGATGTGGCTTTTGACTGGGTTTCAAGCGGTTTCAGGATTGCCTGTATGTATATTACTTCAGGGATTGTTTTAGTCTACTAAACACGTTTCAGCTGTTCTTTTTCTTGTTAGAGATGTATGCTGAGCGTTAGTGATAAAAACCGAGGCAGGGAGACGCTACTCACTGGCTGGACACCTAATTAGCCAGCTAGCTGATAGCTATGTACAGTTGTGTGTTGTTGTGTGTACATTTGTATATAATATATATATGGGGGGTTGGGAGGGTAAACTCAGTGGAGCATGATTGTTATAACTAATTGCTCTATTGTTATGTTTGAGCGAAAAAAAAAGATTAAAATGTTATTTTGGTAAAGTTTTCATTTATTGTCACTAAAGCTGGTGTTGGCTTTTTTTTCTATTTTCACAACAGTTCAGGGCGGCCTTGGTGCATTGTTATCTGGCCAGGTCACAATTGTAGATGAGAACTTGTTCTCAACTGGCTGGCTTACTCTGGGTTAAATTAAAGGTGAAATAAAATAAAATAAATTAAATGCTGATGAATGGTTGACATTTTGTGTGTGCGGATAGGGCGCTGTTGGTGACTATGACCGCATCCTCTGTTGTTGTGGTTGTTGTTGTTGTTGGTTGTTGTTGTTGTTGACTGGCTCAAGTGGGTAAATAGTCATCAGTCATTAGTGTTGCCGAGATGTTTGTCTCTTTGATATCAATTGTATTTAGGTGTCCTCGACTAAACAATTATTCAGTGTTAGAGTTAACAGTCAATGCACTGTATAATGCCATATACAAATGACTCTCGTAGGAGAGTGAACGTAGTGCTTTAAGGCTGATGCTGTTGCATAGCAGGTACATCTGAGCTTAAAGACTAGCGTCTAAGGGTGATGGTTTTGATTGACTCCCTCATTTGGGGAGTGGGTTTTGGTGGGTTTGGGGTAGGGTCAGGGATTAGCTCACCAGATGGTGTACTATTTTATAGTCTTTCATCTTTTCATTTAGTTTCTATATTTTTCCGTTCCCGTCTTATTTGGTATTATGACTTTAAATGATGTCAAAATACCTAATAACTAATACATTTATTCACACTTAACCTAGGGTACTGTATGTAATTCCTTAATTTGCTACTCTTCCGAGAATCATCAGTGGTCCTAGAAATGAAAATGTAAAATAAAAAACGCCCTCAGGTTCGAAAAAGGTGTGAGCGTCTAGTTCCAAAAGTGCAGAAGCGACAGGTGTTTAGACCCCCCCAGAAGGGGAAGCGTGGTCACAGGCAGGCAATGCGTCTTTACACAGGTAGGGCAAACAGGCAGTGAACCAAACTAGGACTGAAGGCTATGGACATGGTTCTCACAACGCCAGCTAGGAAAAGCTTAGTAGAGTCAAAAACGAAACAATACCTCACAAGGCACAAACAGAAAGAACGGAAACTAAATAAGGAGCTGATGAGAAACAGGTTGAGTAACAACACACGGTGGAATCAATGAACAAAAAATAAGACAGGTGAGACCAGGTCACGAACAACAGTGAACAGGTCTATGTTCAAGAACACAAAGAAAACAGGGCTACGTTCAAGAACACAAAGAAGCAGGGCTAACGTTCAGAACACAAGAAACAGGGCTACGTTTTAATCAAACAAGGTGAACTGAGAAAAATAAATACAGAACCTTACAAATGATTACATAAGATCACACAGAAAGAGAGGTTAATATGTTCATTTAAATGATGTTTTCTCAGGTGAAGGTAATACCCTGTGTAATGATATTAAATGTATCATTCTGGTGATTAGGATTGTTAGATGAACCCACTAAGTTCCTGATGACCCTAACTGGTGAGCCTCTTTAGCAGTCTAGTTTCGGGCTGGTGGACACACTGATTTTCAATGTCCTTTTGCCAAGGTCAGATGACTTTCAGTCAACAGTCTCTTTTGTGTAGCTTCACTCCGTAGCCCACTACTAGTCATGTTCTTCTAATGATGTCATTAGAACCAGCATAAACTCAGTGTTCGGTAGTTCTTAAATGCAGCAGCAAACCATGTGCTCTGATCCCCTTCACCCTTCACTATCACCGTTGGTCTTGAGTATGCCATAGAACTGAAGAACTAGAGCTGTGTGTTTGTGTGTGGTATGTATTGGTGTGTGTTTACCTTGGATGGAACATACAGGGAGTCGTCCTGGCCCTGCCGCAACAACAAAACTCATCACAACTGTTAAAAGACATTTTTAAAGAGATAACCAATCACAAGTAGGGTAGGGGCTAATCCTGCATTACTGTTTTATTTTATGTTGTACTTGGTCTTCGGGCGTGACGTCCCACTCTTTTTTTGAGTGTCCGTTTTTCCCCGCATCAAGCCAGTGAGGCGCGTGATCCCCGTACCCGCCCGTGCCATCGACATGCACCATAGCAAGTGGTAAGTTAGCGACAGCCCGGTCCCCCATCTGGGCAAGAGCGAAATGCAGAGCAGGACTGGAAAGAGAATGAGAGAGAAAAAAGAGATAGAGAGAGAGAGAGAAGAGTTGCCGGAGAGAGAGACGAGCAGCAGAGAGATATAGAGAGAGAGAGAGAGAGAGAGAGACCCGAGAGACGAAATAAATAAATAGGCCAGGCACAGCAAAACAGGAAGTTGGCTCCGAAATAGCGCCACAAAGATTGTTATCGCCCTGGCTGGTACAGTGGATAAAAATCAACGTACCGGCCTGAGGTGATCAAGCACCAACTTCATCATTAGAGAAATGTGCCATGTTTTGCAAGGCAATATCAATATGTTTTATAACTCTCACCACAGGCTTATTCCACTTAAGCAGGTAGGCTGTTTTATTACATACAGTGGGGAAACATCAAACTGAATTTTTGCTTGTTTCAGTACGGGCTGACAATACTTTTAGTTTCCCACCATAATTTGCAAATAATTAATTTAAAATCCTACAATGTGGATTCCTCTAGATTTTGTTTTCGCTCATTTTGTCTGTCATAGTTGACATGTACTCTATGACCGAAATTACACACAGAGCCTCTCTCATCTTCATAAGTGGGAGAACTTGCACAATTGGTGGCTACTAAATACTTTTTTCCCCACTGTAAGCTTGTACCAGTTTTTAAGACACAAGGATGGATAGTGATCGTTATAATGCTTTTTCAAGACTGGAAATAACTACAGTATATTTCTAAACCACTATAACCACAGTATATGGGCTTTGTCTGTTGCCATGGGAGTCACCTATCCTTCATCCCTGTTGTTTGAGTGCTATCACGGAGGGGTGTCCCAGGTCATCCCCCTCCTACTTAAAGCACCTGATTCAATACCAGGCCAAAAAATAGCCCTATGTTAGCTAACCAATAAAACTAAAAGATACCATGTGATACTTCAATAGAAAGGAACTTTTAAATATATATTTTTTTGGGTCTGTTTTGACTATTTATTTAACAAGGGGTCTGGTGGTAGCTCTGCCGACTCTGGAATATGCATCTACCCTGGGCCTTTTGGGTTAAAATGTTTATGTTACGCTTTTTCTTCTCTCCAATCCATACACCATAATCACTGTAACAAATTGTAACCACCCTGGCCAACATAGAATTCCCCTCTCCTTTGAAGGACTTTAAGAATACTCCCACACAGTGACAGTGTCACTCTCTGCACGTATGAGGAGCTTGGCGTCCCAGAGCCAGTACATGATTCTTGTCCTCCCTGCATTAGTGACTTATACTGTCAGGAGGAATGTGATGTCAGAGGGCTGTGGCTTCTGTTTGATGATCACTCACATTGGCGTGATTCGCTTTGATTCTTTCCCCTAGCTTTGTGAATAAAGAATGCACCACTTTTGACGTTTCTCACATTTATAGCCTTTTGATGATGACAAGGGAGAAAAAGACACCCTGTTTTTACTGTTGAGACAGTTTGAGTGAGAGACTGCTGAGGGGCTTTAAACATAAATGTAACCTAGAGGAGTATGAGGGGAGTATTTTTTGCGCGTCCAACGCATGTCACGTTCGGTATATTGGATTTGGATTACGTTTGATCCTCATTCACACCATTGTTTTTAAAAAGTGTAAGCGCTTGAATCGCATTCGATCCTGATCCACAGGAGAGTGCATTGAAATTCACTCAATTTCAATTAAACATAACAATAGTTCAGAGTGCTACAGGTGAAGAGCTCCCCCTTATCATCTGATCAACTGGATGGTAAAATAAGCTTAGTATTTTGCCTCTTTACTCAAAGGTTTCCTACTACAGTATTTCCGGCCGTCCACCACAATGTCCACTCAATCTATTAGCCAATTATACCGCGATACCGCACTAATAAGCTAAGGCAAACCGAGAGAAGAAGGGGTTTTAAGTGTGCTTAATATGCTGACACGCTGTGTATGTCGCCTCAAACACCCAAGCCTTCCAGACAGAATTAAAATCCTGCAGATCAGACTTACTTTTCACCAAGATTTTTGTTCATAGAACTCGACGGAAAACATAACCCACGTCCTGAATAATGATAATGAAACTTCAAGAGACTAAGAGAGCAGTGTCACATTTCCTTCCACCTTGCTCGATGCGCAGCGTGCTAAATGAGAACATATTGAAATTAATTGATGCATTGGGAGCAAGGCAACAGCCCGTACGTGAGGGCCCTGAGTAACTGACAGTTTGCATACATGGAACTAGATCCACATAGATTGAATAAAACAAACTATATTAGTATGGTGCCCAATCACATACAACAGTTGCAATATGGTAATCTCATTGCACTTGCTTCTCTGATGTACTTTACCCCTGTTTCCACTGATCTTGCCTAGCTTGCCTTGTGCAATTGGAACCAATGGCATAGTCCCAAAGTGCAAACCCTCCCGCAACATACTGAGCACTAAAGACGGAGGCGTCACGTACAAACACTCCAAAGGTACGGACTTTGACCCAGGTCTCATACTTCAGGCTTGTATGATAGGCCCAGTACCGTGTTATAACAGTCATACTACCATGTGGGTTTGAGCTCCCGGATGCTTTACTGCTGAGGAAAAAAACATATGGTTGCGCCCCTGGTTACAGCATGTTATCGCTGGCCGTGATTGGATTGTTGATCGTGGAGAAAGACAGATCCGACGATACCCAGCCTGTCACATCTTCTCCCCTTCAATGAGACATTAACAAGGTAGAGAGAGAGCTTGTGAGTATTTCCTCTGCGTTCACTGGGAGGGTCTTAGGCAATCTGCCCCCCTCTCACCAGTAAACTGGCGCGTGTTCCCTGACATCACGCCCCAACACAAAAGGCTTGGTTCGGGATCAGGAACGGCCGGACCGGGCTGACGACGCGCATCACAGGCTTTGTGCGGGAGCAGAACGGGCCGTACCGGCCTGAAACGACGCGCACCACAGGCTTGGTGCGGGAGCAGAACGGGCCCACGACCGGAGGCTGACGACCGCATCCCCCACAGGCTTGGTGCGGGGAGCAGGACGGGCCGGACCATGCGGACGACGCGCACCCCCTGGCTTGTGGTCGGGTAGCAGGAACGTGCCCGACCGGGCTGACGCGCGTACTCCTGGCTTGGTGCGGGAGCAGGAACAGTCCAGACAGGCCTGACGACGCGCACCCACAGGCTTGGTGCGGGGAGCGGTAACGGGCCGGACCAGGCTGACGACGCGCACATCCTGGCTTGGTGCTGGGAAGAACAGGCCCATACAGGCGTGAACGACGCGCACTCCTGTCTTGGTGCGGGAGCAGGAAAGGGCCGGAACGGGCTGGCGACGCCACCCCTGGTTATGGTGGCGGTGGCAGGAACGGGCGGACCAGGCTGACGACGCGCATCACAGTGACTTGGTGCGGGGAGTAGGAATGGGCCCGGCTCCCAGGCTGACGACGCGCACCCCCTGGCTTGGTTGCGGGTGAGCAGGAACGGGTCGGGCCACTGGGAACACACACCACAACTATAGTGGCGGGAGCAGGAACTGGTTGGGCCGTACTGGGAAACACGCACCACTAACTTAGTGCGGGGAGCAGGAAGAGCAGAAAGGATCGGGCCGGACTGGGAACAACGCACCACTACTTAGTAGCGGGGAGCAGGAACGGCCGGGACCTACTGGTGACGACACACAACTTGGGCTTGTTGTGAGGAGCTTGATGGGTTTCTTTCCATTAACCCTCTACTCCCTCCAGCTTGCCTACCATTTCATCTCGCCGTGCCTCTCTCCTATATCGCCTCCAGTAACTCCTCCTCTGAACCGCACTAACTCCTGCTCCCCTGGACCATACCACCTTACCTTGTGTCCTCCTCTCGCTATTTCTCCGATACGCCCTGTCGCGGCCCTCCTTCTGCCCCCGTCATCCATGTCGTGTCCCCCCCTAAAATGTATTGGGGTTGCCTCTCAACCTGTCTTCTGATGACGACGCACTGTTGTCGCGTACTCCTCTCTCGCCAGGGCCTTACTTTAGCCCATGGCCCCTTTTCCCGTGAGCATGTCATCCCAGGGACCACCCATTGGCCCACCTGAGACATCGCCACCTCTCCACTCCTTACCCGCGCTTGCCTCCTGGACACGCTGCTTGGTCCTGTTTTGGTGGGATCTTCTGTCCACGAATCGTTGGAGCAGTTGACCAAGAAAACCCCCCCCGGCGCAGCGTGATATGCTACATACTTTATATTTATTATGAGTAACCACAGACCGAACAAAACCACAAAAAACGATACGTGAAGTCCTTGGAACAGACACAACCATACACGCAACAAGACCTCACACATACACTGTGGAAAACCAGGCTGCCTAAGTATGGTTCTCATCGTAGCAAACGGAATCATCTGTTTGCAATGTTGTCTCTGATTGGAGCAATCCTTAGGCAGCCTGTTTTCCACAGTGTATGTGGGATCGTGTTCACATGTATGGTTTTGTGTATGTACCAAGACTCACGTATCGTTTTGTTGTTTTTTGTTCGTGTGGTGAAATATAAATAAAAGATGTTCGCATTCCACGCTGCTCATTGTCCCTCCATTTGACGATCGTGACAGTATACTGCTAGGTTTTACCAGTAATAAATATATATTGCCTAACTCTCAGAGAAATAATATACTGCTAGGTTTTTACAAGTGAAATGTAAAAATAACTACCTTTTTACAATAAAGAACTGTACAACTTTATTATTTGTGAATCAATGTTGAAAAATGTTTTTAAAAATTACGTACTATGATATTTGCATTTAAAACCTTACATTTGACCTTTTTAGTCAGTTGCAGATGGTCTCATCCGGATCCGGTTTGCCAAAAGGCATCTTAAGGCTATTTCATCAGTAGACCTTTGTAGTAGCATACGGTAAAATCTCCTGAGTCAGTTTTCCCCCAAAACCTATTGTTTTATTACGTTAAAACTTGACATAACGCTTGTAATCTAACACTGGCCTCAGACCATTTCATACTCGTAGAACAGCCACATCTCAGGGGGGTTGAAAGCAAAAAAAATATCCTTACGTCGATCTCAGATTGATTGTTCTTGTGCTAAATTAATCTCCCCTTTCATGGAACAAGTCAATGACCGTCGTGCTTTTTTAGGAAAAGGGATCATTTTTGTTAAATGTATTAAAACAGCAAATGTGAACCTTCCGTCCCCTTGCCCGGGTTTTCCAGGATGCTCCTGGGGAACTTCTTGAGAAACTCCGTTTTCTTAAGAAGCTCAGTTCTGGTGACAAGAAAGGCCAGTTTCTACTCCGAATGAATGGAAATTACATTATGCCTGACACCATCTAAATATCATTTCCACCTCCATGAATGAGCCCAATAAGATATTGGATAAAAGATGATGTTAAATTTTTTGAACATATGAACCATCTAGCCTGTATGCATGGTCTCATATCAGATTTTAAATGATTTTAAACATATTGAACAATATAGACTTGTATGCATGGTTTCTATTTCAGGATGACGGGTAAATGATTTTTAACATATTAACCATATATTCCTATATGTCATTGGTCTACTATTATCAGGTAAATGATTTTAACATATTAAGCAATAAATGCATGTGATCACTGTAGCCCAACAACGGATGCAGCAGTATTTAGCATAGTGGCTTTAACCATAAAGAAAGCACACCATGGTCTATTGTCCCACGGCATTTACCCCAACATTATTGGACACAACTTCCGGTATTATTAGTATTATTTATTATTATTATTGATTTCACATCAGGAATTGTTGTTGGGGGGGTTTCGGTGGGTTTTTTCAGATGTTCTATACAAAGTTATGCCCTTTTAGATTTTGCCGTTTCCCAACGGATCAAGCATGCTTCTGTTGCCCGGATATAATTCCTCACTAAAACAATGCTTGACACTTCGGGGTTTTCTATTACAAAGTGTGTAATTCCGGTTTTTAAGATGCCGTTTGCCCCCCCTTTAAGAAGCTCCTGTAGTGGATTTTGAATGTTCTCTAAACCATTGCTTTGATACTACGGTTTTTTTAAGATGCCGTTTTTTTTGTTTTTTTTTTGCCCCTTTTAAGATCCTCTGTTGTTGACAGTTCTAAAAACCATTGCTTATCTTGGATTACTCGGCTTTTTAAGATGCGTTTTTTTGCCCCCTTTTTTTAAGAAGCTCTGTTGTGAATTGTCTTAATACCAAATCCTTAATACCATGCTTGATACTCCGGTTACTGGTAACTGCATTTTTAACTACTCATGCCGGTTTTACAGAGTGCCGTGTGCCCGTCTAACAGCTTTAAGAGCTCTGTTGGTGGATGAAATGTTCCTTCCCCTAAACATCCTTAGATACTAAAGGTCCAAAACCTTTTAAAAAGATCGCTGTTTTGCCCCTTGCCATTGCCATTGCCGCCTTCCCTTTTTTTAAGAGCTCTCTGTTGTTAAAACTGTTCCTAGAACCATGCATGGAGCTTGATACCTGGATTACGGTACAAGTATTAAGACCCGTTTGGAGCCCTTTAAAGTTGCCTGTTGTGAATCGATCCTAGCGCTAGCTTTGACGTTTCCGTGTTATAAGTATCGCATTTGCTCTCTGATGGATGCCTCAGATTATTAAAGAGCACTGCATTTGTGAATGATCCCTAAACATGCTTGATACTAGCTCACTCGGCTATTTGTATGACTGTTATAAAGATGTATAGTTGCTCTCCAAATATAAAGAGCAGTGTTGTGAAAAAAAATCCTAAACATAGCTTGTATCCTGTTCGTTTCTTTTCTCCGGATGTTTAATGGTGCGTTGGCCAGTTTGTTTTTCCTCCTTGCTATGTTGTATTGTAGCTCTTTTAGCTGTTGGTATCCATAAGGTGCTTGATACTGCTTTGAATTAACGATGGGTCGTTATACCTCCCCTTAGGAAGAGCCAAAGTTGTTGATGAATCAGACTAATAAAAACTATGTACAACTAAGATACACAAAAAAAAAAAACAAGAACCGCTTCACTTCACCGGTTTTTAAATTAAAGATTTTTTAAAGGTGTGTGTTGTCGCCCCTTGTTAAAGAAGATTTCAGCAAAATAGTGGAACATACGGTTTATCCTATAAAATGATACATGCGAGTCAGTTGTGCTTACAATGCAACACTATTGATGACTAACTTACGTTATTACCTGTACCGGAAAGAACTCTGATCTCGACACCCAAAAACCCCTAAAAAAAAAATAAAGCCTGTTTCATAACTAATTATACTACTCATAAATCACATTATATACTTACTGGATCCTCTTGATGTGTAGATAATAATTGCACTTTCCCTTCTTTGTGGATGACGGGTTGCCCCCCTAAAGGGAGGCTTGGCTATGTATTGGTTCCTGCAAACCAAAAAAAAAAATGATTCTAGCCAATTCTTATTAGATGGCTCTGTTTCCCGACACTCCGAGAGCCTGTGCCCCTACTTAATGCAAGTATATTTTAAAAATGTGGCTAAAACAATCCACTTATCCGCTTACTGACACTTCATACTACCTAGCTTGTAATGGTTATTTTAAAAAAAACAAGAATGCATTAGCTTAACATTGTAGGGGAGTAAATAGAAATATTATGTCGTAATCATTTTCCAAGAAAGCTACCTCTAAGAGTTGCTTTTATCCACGCAACCCTCTCAAGCTCCATTTTTTTACCACGAAGGTTATAAAGGTCAATAAATCCTAAACAACCATCAAATTCATAAACAGAAAAACGGAAACTACATCATGTAAAATACTCTAAACTTAAAACTGCTACTCGCTTGTTCAAACAGTGTTTTAGTCAGCCAAACTTACCTGTGCCTCTCCACCCCACACACTTAAAATACATCCATTAACCACACAGTTCTTTCCCTTATCTATTTTCTATCATCGAAGTAACAAAATTCAACACAACTATTAACAGTAATTCCTGACGACTATAAGGAAGCTAAACGTAAGTGAATAATTTTTCCCTTATCAGTGCAAAGACAATACTATGGGTTGTAAAATTTCCCCTGTAGAAAGCAATCCCATGAAAACACTATCTTTGATCTAAAATTAATGGGCACTGGAAAGAACAATGTTGGTGTGTAGGGCCGTAATAAACCTTGTTAATTTTCTCCAACATGGAAAGGGAAGATAAAAAAAAAACCAAGGTTAACTTTGGTGATAAAAAGATAAAATCTTAGTAGCCAATCCCATTAATCACAAGCTCGCTCCACACAGCAGACATAGAGGATTCGTACTAAAAACCGAAAAATACTTTATAACTGAGGTCCTCGGTTCTCCAACTCGGTTTACATGAACTAATCAATACTACCCATCTGTTTGAATCCACTCCTCGATTATGGCAGTATAAAAAAGGGGAATGACGCAACATCTGTTTGAACATTAAACAGCACATCAGAGCGTCCAACACATATGGCCAAAAAAAGATGACAAAAAAAAAGAGCTGTACTCCAGGACACAAAGACAAGATCAAAACAAAATAGACAACCCTAACCAAACTAGGAATCCAATATACAATAAACTATAGGACTGAACTGCAATAGTAATGCATAACACTAAAACAAGATGTCAAACATGTTACAGGGCACCAGACAAAAGCATATAGGAAAGGAACGACATATCTACAATGACCACATGCAAATCTCCATACAATCAACAGTGGGGCCTCCTAAGTACGTAGTCACCCCGGGACGCTGGGTGCAAACGATCCACACGAAAAGTGATAGAGCCTGTAATTTTTTCATCAACGTAACCAGTAAGGTGGGGACACATGTAGGAAGGAAATGGGATCAAGGGAAACTTCATGGTAGGGACCTTTTAAGAATGATCTGCAACTTCTGGTGATACAAAGAGCTGGGACCAAAGTAACAAGCAAGGCAGTAAACACACTCAGCCGCTGTAACTTTTTCTTTGCAGTGTTCTTCGTGTCCCGCACTGCTTAAGCCAAGTATTAAGTGTTTATCTGTTTTGAACTTGTTTTGCTGTTCAAAATTAATACCTGTCCAATCAAACAGGTTAGACTCGTGAACACTCGCACTTGCTAGTAAGGGCATTAAAATGAATAAAGGATCCCAGAAACGGACTTGGAGACGTAAGGAGGCTATGAGAAGATCCCCAATGTCTCATATGGTCAGCCTTGGTTTGAAGGATATAACTTTTTGGAGCAATTAATTTAAAAAATGGACCCCATAAAAGGACCTGAACTCGCGTGACTCTTTGTGGTTTGGAGGAAAAAAGCAAAACGATATCTACCCCTGAGTTTGCATCCAAAAGCGAAACCACCATACTACGGTGAGTCAAGTTATGGAGCAAACACGGGGAACTTGTGAAATAAAACAAATAACATGATCTTGGGGTTGGGCAAGAGAGAGTGACAAAGCCTGAAATGGTGCAAAAGTCTGTCTGCCAAAGGGACTCAGGACGATCCTGATTACTGTGTGTTAAGATTTGGTACGATACGAATTCTTCCCATGTCAAGTGCTCTTTGACAGTTGGGCTAAGTGCATTTGGATGACTCAGAAAGCTCCCTCCTGTCATATCCTCAGCTTACCCCAAGAATGAAACTTTTTGGGTTCTCACTCTTGTCAGCCTCGTGTTTGTTTTAAAATTTTTGCCCGGTTGCAAACAAATTTCAAAATACAATGTAAATGAATGGCAAGGCAGCAATAATAGCTTGGGGCTGTGTTTTCTGCATTAAAGGGACGGGCATGTTGTATTCAATGAAGCAAATACAACGAATGAAGAAAATGTTTTTAAGGATAAGGTTTGGAACTTATTTCATCAACTGGGGAGATGTGGAAGTGGCTTTTGGCTGACTCCCCAATGTCCTGATATCAATCCCATCACAACATCCGTGGAAGGGAGTTGAAGGAGCCGGCTTTTGAAAGTAAGCTTCTGTGTCTTGCCCATCTGGACTACCCAGCCTCCTAAGATCAGCCCATGCCCTCACGGATAGAGGAGATACTCCATGGAGAGGAGTTGAAATTACATGTTACCCAGGGCCAGTCTTGATGAGATGCATGCTCTAGAGGAGGATCTGCAGGAAGGGACGACATTAAAAAAATATACAGGCACCAGTGTGTGGTGAAAACCCTTGTGAAACTTACAGGGAAAACGTTTTGACATCTGTTTAGTCATTGCCAACAAAAGTGTGTATTATTTCTAACAAAGTATTGAGAAAAATAAGGGAAACTTTTGTTATTGACCAAATACTTATTTTCCACCATAATTTGCAAATAAATTCATTGTAAAATCCTACCATGTGATTTAATCTGGATTTTTTATTTCGACATTTTTGGATTCTGTCTTTCATTAGTTGACGTGTACCTATGATTGAAAATTACAGCCCCCTCTCTAATCCTTTTTACGTGGGAGAACTTGCGCAATTGGTGGCTGACTAATTGTAAATACTTTTTTCCCCCACTGTATGTGACTTTGTAATTAATATCATGCTGTCCTTTTCTTTATGTTTAGCGAGCGTTTCAATATTTTGTTTGCTAACTTTCTTACCATTATCTGGGTATTTGCATTTCAATGCGAGTTAAACCATAATGTTTTCTGCGTGATTGTGCCCGTGTTTTATTCTGGTGATAACTGGTCATCACTGGCTGTCTCATGGAGTGTGTGAGGGTGAGTGTCATGGTCGGGATGGCCTGAACTCAGAGCCTGATAGAATAACCAAGGAAAACCGTAGTAACTGCAGTAGAACATGGTGGAACAAAGCCAGAATGGCAGTAACCTCACTTACTGCTGTTTCCTTGGTTTTTACTGGGATTTTTGTTGTAGTTGCTGCAATTTGACCTCCATTTTCTCTGAAACAGAAGATAATTGAACCAGGACACTTTGTCACAAGATATAACAGATACTATGAAGCCTGATTTATAGGTCTGAACTCATCTTTGACCAAATGTGTAGCAGCAGTTTGCAATTGTACGGCAGAATAGCTGTGCACATAATCCTAATACCTCTTCATGGACTACATTTTGAACACTTTAAACAGTGTCTTCTTTTAGGGTGAACTGGTATGGTAAGATTACCTAGTGGGGCCAGTAACTGAAAGGTTGCTGGTTCGAATACCTGAGCCGTCAAGGTAAAAAATCTGTCTGTGCCCTTAAGCAAGGCACTTACACCTGATTTGCTCCAGGGGCGCCGTACTACTATGACCCTGTAAAACAACACATTTTCACTGCATCTATCCGGTGTCTGTGACAATACATTTACAAATATTTTATTTATTTATTACAACAGTTAATTTAACAATGCTGGTTATAAATCTTGTTGACATTCATCCAAGGACACCTTGACTTGCATTACACTCTCACTCCAGAAAAATATTCTCATGAAATCATATGACTCATAGTTAGAGAAAAGGATTCCTGTGAACGTGGCCTGCTACAAGCAGGAAACAAGTTATGGATGTGTGATCTATCTTGTCATCTTTTTGGGGTAACCACATTGGAACATTCCAACATTCATCTTTAAGGACATGAACTGGCAGAACAGGTTTCAGCAAAGTATGGAGTCATTGTTTTCAGGAAGGTGTCTCCATGGCGATAGGAGGGACAGGAGGCAGACTAAGGGCAAGGGAAGCCACCTGAACTACTGCCCTACAAAGGCAAAGAGCAGTCTACGCAAACAGTGAATCTGAGAAAAATGGCTTTAAAGTTGGGTTTTTTGTCCAATCATATCAACCATGACCACTGATCTGACCTATGACCCCTTAAATGCTGATACTGCACTCTGCCTTTGTATGACCTTAAACAGCTGTATGGGTCATGCAAAAGCAAAGTGCAGTATGTAGAAATCTAAATGTGTTTATCCAGCTTTCTTGTTGTTTTTTTCTGTTTGATGGAAACAGTTTGGAGTGTTGTAACTATATTCCAACTGTATTTAATGGTGTTATGTAGTCGTGTTTTCATGTTTTCAATGTTGTATTGGAGTAGGCCTAACCCTCACCAATATTTCTGTTGATGGAGAGAGACACCAGACAAGATGAGAGACATCAATAGACGACACAGAGAAAGTGATGGAGAGAGAGAGAGAGACACCAGACAAGACACAGAGACAGCAACAGAAGAATATGATATGATGGAGAGAGACACCAGACAAGACACAGAGACAGCAACAGAAGAATAGGATATGATGGAGAGAACAGAGAGAGAGAGAGATCCAGAGAGAGAGAGAGAGAGAGAGAGAGAGGAGAGAGAGAGAGAGAGAGAGAATCAGAGAGACAGGGGTGTTTTAGGTACTGTGGGATTCTTTAATCAGTTTGGCTCATTGGACAGGTCAGAGTCTATGTTTGAAGTTCTTGAGTGGTTTTTGGCAATACACTGGTGATGTATTCATGGTTTAGCTGTTTGAATTCCTTCCCGGACCCTCCTACTGGCTATGAAGCTAAGCCACCGATGTCTTCACATCCTAGGGGAGAGAGGAGCTGCTACCCCTGGGGAGAGAGGAGCTGTTACCCCTGGGGAGAGAGGAGCTGCTACCCTGGGGAGAGAGGAGCTGATACCCCTGGAGAGAGAGGAGAGGAGCTGCTACCCCTGGGGAGAGAGAGCTGCTACCCCTGGGGAGAGAGAGAGCTGCTACCCCTGGGGAGAGAGGAGCTGTTACCCCTGGGGAGAGAGGGAGCTGCTACCCCTGGGGAGAGAGGAGAGAGAGAGAGCTGTTACCCCTGGGAGAGAGGAGCTGCTACCCCTGGGGAGAGAGGAGCTGCTACCCCTGGGGACTTGTGAGGAGCTGCTACCCCCTGGGAGAGAGAGGAGCTGCTACCCCTGGGGAGAGAGGAGCTGATACCCCTGGGGAGAGAGGAGCTGCTACCCCTGGGGAGAGAGGAGCTGCTACCCCTGGGGAGAGAGGAGCTTTGCTACCCCTGGGGAGAGGAGAGATTTTTCTAGGGGAGAGAGGAGCTTGATACCCCTGGGGAGAGAGGAGCTGCACCCTGAGAGAGAGACTGCAACCCTGGGAGAGAAGAGCTCCTTCTCCACATATGATTGTAGGAAGATGCACGTTTCTCACCTGTCAGGAATGTTGCAAGACACATACCAAATTAATGATAGACTTTGTTACCCCTATTTACAGAGGACATTTCACAAATGGGACTATATTGAAGGAATAGGGAAAATAAAGTCAAACTTTCAATACAAAATAATAAAAACAATCACATCATTACTCAGTCTTAATGTATTTTAAACCATATTAACCAGTTTAATCAAATTGTTTTCATTTGGAACACTAAATCAGACTACACTTTGGAGTTCCCGAGGAGCTGTTACACTTGTAGAATGTATGCCAAGGCACATTGTAAGAGCTATAAAGAGACAGGGAGTGGAGAGAGAACAGGTAGAACCTGATATGGAAATGAGCAGAACAAACTAAAGGAACTTTCCACCACCGAATGATCATTCCAGACTCTACTTCTATTGAGAGACATATAAAAGGTAAGACACGACGATTGTTATGATATTAATATAGTTGATGATATTGTTATGTTTATTAATATAGTTGATGATTTGTTTGTTATGTGTATTCATATTAGTTTTGATGATATTGTTATGTGTATTAATATAGTTGATGATATTGTTATGTGTAATAATATAGTTGATGATATTGTTATGTGTATTAATATAGTTGATGATATTGTTCTGTGTATTAATATAGTTGATGATATTGTTATGTGTATTTCAGATATTAATATTAGTTGATGATATTGTTATGTGTATTAATATAGTTGATGATATTGTTATGTGTAATAATATAGTTGATGATATTGTTATGTGTATTCATATAGTTGATGATATTGTTTATGTGTATTCATATAGTTTATTGTTATGTGTATATAATATAGTTGTTATGTGTATTCATATAGTTGATGATATTGTTATGTGTATTCATTATAGTTGATGATATTGTTATGTGTATTAATATAGTTGATGATATTGTTATGTGTATTCAATATAGTTGATGATATTGTTTTGTGTATTCCTATAGTTGATGATATTGTTATGTGTATCTCATATGTTATATATGTTTTTGGTGGACTCCCCAGTGTCTAATATAGGCCTACTCCTTAAAATGTTTTGGATATAAATTAGATGCGTGGGGTGTGATTCGTTCTGTTTTCCATCTGTGTGCCCCAGGGTGATCGCTCCTACACTATCTAGAATCTAAAAGGGTTCTTTGGCTGTCCCCATAGGAGAACCCTTTGTAGAACCCTTTTTGGTCCTAGGGTAGAACCCTTTTGGGTTCCATGAAGAATCCTTTCCACAGAGGGTTCTACATGGAAGCCAGAAGGGTTCTTACTGGAACCCCAAAGCGTTCTCCTGTGGGGACAGCCAGAGGACCCTTTTGGAACTCTTTTTTTCTAAGAGTGTACTGTATCATAGGTCTATAGACTTGTCTTCTCAAAACAGGCTTAAAACACAACAAGCAACAACATTTTCTCTTTCTAATCTACTGTTAACTCTTTTCACTCAGGAAGGTATGTTGTGTGAAAGAGAGACAAATAAATACTGTGGAAAGACTAACAACAACTTACACTTCCTCAAAACAGGTTGTGTGTGTTCATTAGTGCCCACCGTAGCAAACGTTTGGCAACAGAAACCGTTTAGGTCACGTTGTACAGCGTTTTGGAGTAAACTGTTTATGCATTGTTGCAAAACTGTTGGCTGCTGAGTAAACTAATGAATACGACCCAGGTTGTAGCCTACAACTCGGCTGTTGATGTCTGCCTGATGCTGTAACCTGAACTTAGCCTGAGGGGTGGACTATGATGCTAGCTAGATATACTGGTTTTCTAAAGTTAGCTAGCTTCAGTTAGCTTCACATTCCAGCTCAGGCCTCATCCATAGGAATGTACAGAGTGCCAGTCATCAGGAAGGTGCTCTCAGCAGAACGGAAAATATATAATGACTTGACAGTTTAATCATACAAAATGGCGCTAACTGGACGTGGGCAAGTCAAATTCAATCAGTGGAGGTTGCTGAGGGGAGGACGGCTCATATTAATGATACCATTCCACCTATTCCGCTCCAGCCATTACCACAAGCCCGTCCTCCCCAATTAAGGTGCCACCAACCTCCTGTGAATTCAATACATCAATATTCATTCGTCATAGTTCTACATTTCACATTTCGTATGATAAATGTAATTGTATCATAGTTCTACTATAGTGTAGCGATCTGTGCAACTTCCGGCGTGAGTTTACTGTGAACACTGAGGCTGTACCCACTTTAAGTTACAGTTTTAACAGAGACCAAGTAGGCTATTTGATCATAATGTAAAAAAGGCCTCCAATCACATTTAACATGGAAATAGCTGTTCTATCATTCAGCCTACAGTAGCAGCCAATGTGTGGTGTTCAATGTAAGCCTACATTCCATGAGACATTCCAAAAAAACATGCAGAGCTTGACATTAACCTGTTTATCTACTTGTCCTTCACACAAGGAGGAGGTGACTGAAAATGTTGTTGTGTTTGATGCAAGAAACCACTTTACTAAATAAAATGCATCATTATTCCCATGTACTATGATGCAATTCCAACCAAGTAACCCAATTGGCGCCAATGGCGCGATGCGTAGGTTGTTTGCCTTTTTTTTGCAACCTGGGTTCACTTCCCTGCCCCGCTGTTTGCTACATTGGTGTCAGAAGTAGTATGGTGTCTGTGAGGCCATCAGATTGCACGGCCCGGATGTGTGAGGGGTCTGAGTAGTCGAAGCACGAGACTTGCTTTTATAGGGGGCAGTGTGAGACAGGTTACAATTCCCATCGCAGCAATAGGGTTAACCTAGTTTTGGCCAGCGACCTGGGTTCACTGCCCTGCCCCGCTGTTTGCTACAATATTAATATCACAGGCTACCCGACGTCCGTTGAACAAAGAGACACAACAATATGAGTGAAAGGATTTTAGGATAATATCAGTAAGTGTTGATTTAGAGTTGTCTTCTGGGTTCAGCCTTCTAGCTTCCTTTATCAATTGGGTGAAATATAACAAATGACATGGTCTCAGAGTTTGGAGATAACCAGTCCCAGTTTAAATCGCCCATGATTTCCATTTCATTATTTCCCCAGAGCAGCAAGGGAATCTAGAGACTCAACCTTTGCAGAATCAGAATCACCTTTATTCGCCAAGTACATTTGCATGTACATATGTAGGATCTTAATTTGAGCCAGTTTGCTACAGCAGGAAAATATTCCTGCAGCAACAGGAAATGTGATTTATAATTAATGGACATTTTTGTAGCGGTTGATACATTTTTATTAAGGGAAACTCAAGTCTGCCATTTCTAAGTGGAAATTACAAACTTCAGAAGCCTTTTAAAACCTCAAATACACTACAAGTTTTACATTTACTGCATTGAGGGAAAGTTATTCTGCAGTGGGGTGTGATCAAATTAAGATCCTACATCTGTACACATAATTCTACATGGTGATTTTTTTACATTTTTAGTCATTTAGCAGACGCTCTTATCCAGAGCGACTTACATACATTGCGAGTGCATACATTTTTATTTTTTTATACTGGAATCGAACCCACAACCCTGGCGTTGCAAATGCCATGCTCTACCAACTGAGCTACATCCCTGCCGGCCATTCCCATAATAATTCAAATGTCCTGTTGCTGCAGGATTATTTTCCTGCTGTAGCAAACTGGCTAAAATTAAGATCCTACATCTGTAGCAATACACCTCTCTTTGATGTACATGGCTATATCAGGATTGACTTTTGACCATTTGACATCTTGTTATTTACTGTTGTTTAGGCTGGTTGAATGAGTTTGCCTATAAAAGCTACTTCATCTGCAAGAGAACAGGCGGCTGCACCAGCGACTGTAAGAAGTTATGTGATTTCCTCATATGAACGTGAAAGTAAGTGTGTAGCCTACGCAGTTACACAATGGCTGTTGAAACTGTGGCACATATTTCTCTGTAACATTAGAAGTCGGATAAAATGTGTTGATATGTAGGAAAGACGGCAGACCCTGGTAAGTCTAGGCTAAACTACAAACTATTATAAGGTTAGGTCGACTTCAGACATTCAATAGTCAGAGTAGGTTTGAGCTATGATCACTTATCATGCTGACCAACCTGATGGTCTCCGTTTGAATGGTGTGTAAAATACCATGCCTAGGCTACAAGCTCTGTCCTGCTACTGTTAGGTCTATAACGTTATGGGAACTGATCTGAACAGGTTTAGGGCTGGTCATCTAGGATATGTAGGCTATAGCTGAGGTATAGACCTCCATCTGTATCAGGACTAGGCTCCTGCTACTGTTACTGTTATAACGTTATGGGAACTGATCTGAACAGGTTTAGGCTGGTCATCTAGGCTATAGCTGAGGTCAGTGGTGATTTTAGCATGTCAATCTTGGTGGGGCAAAAACATAAATAAAGGGGGATGCATGCCAGCAAAGCCACTCCACAACACAACACTAAACAATACATTCATTGCACTATAACGGTGACAAACGCTGCCCACAAACTGTTAGGCCTAAAAGCGAGCAGAGTCCCAACAGCAGAGTCCCAACAGCAGAGTCCCAAACAGCAGCTGAGTCCCAACAGCAGAGTCCCGACAGCAGAGTCCCAACAGCAGAGTCCCCAACAGCAGAGTCCCAGCAGCAGAGTCCCCAACAGCAGAGTCCCAGCAAGTCAGCAGAGTCCCAACAGCAGAGTCCCAACAGCAGAGTCCCAACAGCAGAGTCCCAACAGCAGAGTCCCAACAGCAGAGTCCCAACAGCTGTCCTATCATTTCTCTTCATTATTTCTCTTCATATGACAAGGATTAAAAAGGATTTGCCTGTAGATTGTCGACCTGATTCGTGATGATGACTGCTGGCTAAGATTTTGAAAGTATGATGTTGACCTGATCAGTCCAATCAAAGCTACTGTAGATATAATGTGATTTTGACGTCATTTTATCTGTTGGCCAATGACCTTCTTGGATGGGCACTTCTAATGTAACTCTGTGGCAGCACCCAAGGGGCTTGAATTTTTTTCTAGCTCTACCCTTAGACTTGGCAGTGACGTAGTGTCCCCATGAGTGACAGAACACTGAGCCAATCACGGCGCAGCGCTCCGTATTTCTTCTGGCTTGCCCCACCACCACAGAAAGCACTGAGCTAGGCTGAAACACCTGCATTTTGGAGCTGCCTTACTCAAGAAAACAAAAAAAGAGACCATGTTTGTTATGCGGGCTATATTAACTCAATGATATACATATTTTTTTTTGAATTTTTTGCAAACTGATATGTGACACGCATTAATGCCAAATAACATGCAAAACAGGAAATGCCACCTGCACTGAATGACGGGTCGCTGGTTGAGAGAATGCCAAGAGTGTGCAAAGCTGTCATCAAGGCAAAGGGTGGCTATTTGAAAAATCTCAAATATAAAATATATTTTGATTTGTTTTAACACTTTTTTGGTTACTACATGATACCATATGTGTTATTTCATAATGTTGATGTCTTCACTATTATTCTACAATGTAGAAAATAGTAAAAATAAAGACAAACCCTGAATGAGTATGTGTTCTCTCATTCAAAGACACAACCCTTGAATGAGTATGTGTTCTAAAAAACTTTTGACCGGTAGTGTATAATATATTTTTAACATTGTTAGCGAACTGATATGTGACAATAACCACAATAACATGCAAAATAGAATGACAGGTCGCCACTGGCTGAGGTAGATGTCACGATCGTCTACCAATGAGGAAGCGGACCAAAGCGCAGCGTTGCGAGTGAACATGACTTTAATAGAAAAAAACACAGAAATACAAACAAAAGACGACTCGTGAAGTCCACAGAACACTGACTCAAACGGAAACATGGAACACTGGAACAAAAAGCCCACAAACACAAGGTGAAAAACACACAGTTTAAATATGGCTCCCCAATCAGAGATAACGAGCCGACAGCTGACACTCGTTACCTCCGATTGGGGAGTCATTGAAGACAACATAACAACCTAGAAATAGACACGACAGAACTCCCAACATAGAAATAAACGAGACAGAAATGCAAACATAGAAAATCACCCAAAACCCAACAAAACAAAATACCCCCTGGCTCAAATACAAAAGTCCTGGAGCCAGAGTGTCACAGTACCCCCCCTAAAGGTGCGAACTCCGGGGGCACCAACCATACAGTCTAGGGGAGGGTCCTGGTGGGCGTCTGTCCACGGTGGCGGTTCTGCCCCTGGTCGTGGTTCCCACCCCACCTTAGTCACCACCCGCTTCCCTAGCCTCCTCCACATGACCACCCCCCCAACTAAACCCCACTGGTTAAGGGCGCGGCACCGGACTAAGGGGCAGCACCGGACTAAGGGGCAGTACCGGACTAAGGGGCAGTACCGGACTAAGGGGCAGTACCAGGCTGAATGGCGGATACTGGCTGGACGGCTCTGGCGGATCCCGGCTGGTCGGCTCTGGCGGATCCTGGCTGGACGGCTCTGGCGGATCCCGGCTGGACGGCTCTGGCGGATCCCGGCTGGACGGCTCTGGCGGATCCCGGCTGGACGGCTCTGGGGGATCCCGGCTGGACGGCTCTGGCGGATCCTGGCTGGACGGCTCTGGCGGATCCCGGTTGGACGGCTCTGGCGGATCCCGGCTGGACGGCTCTGGCGGATCCTGGCTGGACGGCTCTGGCGGATCCCGGGCTGGACGGCTCTGGCGGATCCTGGCTGGACGGCTCTGGCGGATCCTGGCTGGACGGCTCTGGCGGATCCTGGCTGGACGGCTCTGGCGGATCCTGGCTGGAGGCTCATGGCTGGCTGATGGATCTGGGCTTTGCTCATGGCTGGCTGACGGATCTGGCTGCTCATGGCTGGCTGACGGATCTGGCTGCTCATGGCTGGCTGACGGATCTGGCTACGCTCATGGTCTGGCTGACGGATCTGGCTGCTCATGGCTGGCTGACGGATCTGGCTGCCTCATGGCTGGCTGACGGATCTGGCTGGCCTGCTCATGGCTGGCTGACGGATCCTGGGTACGCACACAAGGCCTAGTGCGTGGTGCCGGAAACTGGAGGTCCCGGGCTGAGGACAACGCATCTCAGGGGCTAGTGCGGGGAGAAGCAACAGGGCATGCTGGACCCTGGGAACGCACATAAAAGCCTAGTGCGGGGAGAAGCAACAGGGCATGCAGGACCCTGGGAACGCACATAAGGCCTAGTGCGTGGTGCCGGAACTGGTGGTCCCGGGCTGAGGTCACGCATCTCAGGGCTAGTGCGGGAGAGAAGCAACAGGGCATGCAGGACCCTGGGAACGCACACAAGGCCCTAGTGCGGAGAGCAGCAACAGGCCGGGTCGGGCTGGGCGACGCGCACCGTAGGCTTCGTACGAGGCTCAGGAACAGGCCGGGCTGGGCTGGCGACGCGCCACCGTATACTTGGTGCGGGTGGCAGGAACAGGCCGAACCGGGCTGGCAGGCGACGCGCACCGTACACTTAGTGCGAGGGGCCGGAACAGGCCGTTACCGTACGGGGGACACCCACACTACTGGCTGTACCTCGGGATTAGGAACGGGGGCCGGACCGGACTGGTTACACACCCCAGTACCTCTCGCCGTGCCTCTACACCTTCCTTCCCTGCTTTTCCCCAGTAGCCCCCTTAACCTGGTAGCCTCCTGAATCCGTCCCTTCTCTGCCTCCGTCAGCCCCCTTAACCTGGTAGCCTTCTGAATCTGCCTTGTGGCACCCTCCTGCTGCTCAGTCGCCCAAGCCATGTGCCCCCCCCCAAAAAATTTTATTGGGGTTGCCTCTCGTCCTTCCGACGATGGCTCTGCCGACGCCGTTGCTCCTCTCTTCCGTCGCCTCTCCACAGTTTCGCTCCATGATGGGCAGCGATCCATCCCATCCAGGATCTCCTCCCAAGTCCAGGACCCTTTACCATCCAAAATCTCTTCCCATGTCCAGACCCTAGGCTCCTGGACACGCTGCTTGGTCCTTTGATGGTGGGTTTTTTCTGTCGCGATCGTTCTACCAATGAGGAAGCGGACCAAAGCGCAGCGTTGCGAGTGAACATGACTTTAATAGAAAAAAACACAGAATACAAAACAAAAGACGACTCGTGAAGTCCACAGAACACCGACTCAAACGGAAACATGGAACACTGTGACACAAAACCCACAAACACAAGGTGAAAACACACAGTTTTAAATATGGCTCCCAATCAGAGATAACGAGCCGACAGCTGACACTCGTTACCTTTTACCTCCGATTGGGAGTCATTGAAGACAACATACAACAACCTAGAAATAGACACGACAGAACTCCCAACATAGAAATAAACAGAGACAGAAATGCAAACATAGAAAAAACCCAAAAAACCCAACAAAACAAAAATACACCCTGGCTCAAATACAAAAAAGTCCTGGAGCCAGAGTGTCACAGTATAGCTGTCACGTTGCTGTGGAATGGTGTGGTGCAGAATCAGGCGCAGGAAGCAGATGATACCGTCCAACAAGAGTTTACTAGAGCGTTCAAAAATAATCCAAACAGCCCGGAGGCAAAAAGACGCACACAGGGCGTAAAATAACGAGAGCGCACACACAGGTGCAAAATACTCTCCTCAACCGAGGAGGAAGCTACGATAATAGCGTACCGAACACGGGTAGCGCAACAACACGACACAAACAATTACACACAACACTAAACTAACAACAAGGAAACTAAATAGGGTGCTTAATGAGACATAACACAAAACAGGTGTGACTAACAGACAAAACCATCACACATGAAACATAGAGCGGTGGCAGCTAGTACTCCGGAGACGACGACCGGCGAAACCTGCCCGAACAAGGAGGAGGAGCCGCCTCGGCCGAAACCGTGACAGTACCCCCCCCTTGACGCGCGGCACCAGCCGCGCGCCGCCTCCGGCCTCGGGGACGACCAGGAGGACGCGGAGCAGGGCGCGTAGGATGACCACGATGGAATTCGGTCATCAGGGACAGATCCAGAATGTCCCTCCTCGGCACCCAGCACCGCTCCTCCAGACCGTACCCCTCCCACTCCACGAGATGTTGGAGACCCCCCATCCGGTGTCTCGAATCCAGGATGGTCCGAACAGTGTACGCCGGAGCCCCCTCGATGTCCAACGGGGGCGGAGGAGTCTCCTCAATTCTCAAAGTCCTGGAGTGGACCAGCTACCACCGGCCTGAGGAGAGACACATGGAACAAGGGGTTAACATTCTGTAATCAATAGGTAGTTCTAACCTGTAACACCTTCGATCCCGTCGTTCAATCTCCTCAGGACTTTAAAAGGCCCCACAAACCGCCGACCCAGCTTCCGGCAGGGCAGGCCGAGGGGCAGGTTTCTGGTTGAGAGCCAGATTCGATCTCCAGGTGCGTACACTGGCCCCTCACTGCGGTGTAGGTCGGCGCTCGTCTTCTGTCGACGTATGGAGCACGCTGCAGATGGACGTGTGCAGCTTTTCCACGTCTCCTCTGAGCGCCGCACCCCACTCATCCACAGCGGGGGCCTCGATCTGGCTCTCATGCCACGGTTGCCAAGAACCGGCTGGTACCCTAACACACACTGGAACGGGGTTAGTCTAGTGGAGGAGTGGCGGAGAGAGTTCTGTGCCATCTCGGCCCAGGGCACATCCTATCTCGCCCACTCCTCCGGCCCAGGCCCTGACAATATGACCTCAGAAACCTACCCACATCCTGGTTGACACGTTCCACCTGCCCATTGCTCTCCGGGTGGATAACCCGAGGTAAGGCTCACAGAGACCCCAAACGTTCCACAAAATGCTCTCCAGACTCTGGAGGTAAACTGGGGGCCTCGATCGGACACTATATCCTCGGGCACCCCGTAATGCCGGAAGACGTGAGTAAATAGGGCCTCAGCGGTCTGTAGGGCAGTAGGAAGACCCGGCATGGGAAGGAGACGACAGGCCTTTGAGAACCGATCCACATGACGACCAGGGATGGTGGTATTCCCCTGTGATGAGACCAGGGTCGTTGTGGAATGGGCAGGGGCTGTAATTTACCCCTGGGCAAGTGTCTGGGGCGCCTTACACTGGGCACACACTGAGCAGGCAGGAGGAAACATAAACCCTCACATCCCTGGCTAACGTTGGCCACCAGTACTTCGTGCTAAGGCAGTGCACCGTCCCGGCCAATACCCGGATGTCCAGAGGAGGGGGACGTGTGAGCCCAATAAATCAGCCCGATCCCGGACCTCGAGCGGGACGTACGTCCGACCCACCGGACACTGTGGAGGACTAGGGTCGGTACGTAACGCCCGGCTCGATCTCCGCATCGACCTCCCACCTCCCACCGTGTGCCACCAGACAAGACTCCGGTAGTATGGGAATGGACTCCACGCACCTCTCCTCCGCGTCATACCGACGGGACAGAGCATCTGCCTTCCCGTTTCTGGGACCCAGGGATGGTAAGTGATCTTAATCAACAAAACCGGGCGAGAAACATAGTCCATCGAGCCTGGCGAGGATTCAGTCTCCTAGCTGCCCGAATGTATTCCAGGTTACGATGATCGGTCAGAATGAGGAAAGGGTGCTGAGCCCCCTCAAGCCAATGCCTCCACACCTTTAGGGCCTGTACTACGGCTAACAGCTCCCTGTCCCCTACGTCATAATTCCGCTCCGCCGGACTGAGCTTCTTCGAATAAAAAGCACAGGGGCGGAGCTTAGGTGGTGTAACGGATCGTTGAGAAAGAACGGCCCCGATACCGGCCTCGGACGCGTCCACCTCAAACTTGGAAGGGTAAAGTGGGATCCCGGGCGCGCCAACAACCGGAGCCGAGGTAAACAGGTCCTTCAGTCTCCAAAAAGCCCTGTCCGCCTCAGCCGACCACTGCAAGCGCACCGGACCCCCCTTCAGAAGAGACGTGATGGGAGTTGCCACCTGTCCAAAACCCCGGATTAAAACCTCCGGTAGTAATTCGCAAAAACCCAAGAACCGCTGCACCTCTTTATCCGTCGTTGGGGTTTGCCAATTACGCCCGGCGGACACTCGGTCCACCTCCATTCTCACCCCTGACGCAGACAACTGGTAACCCAAAAAGGAAACTGACTCCTGAAAGAACAGACATTTCTCAGCCTTGACATACAGGTCATGCTCCAACAGTCTCCTCAATACCCTGCCGCACCAGGGCTACATGCTCGGCCCGAGTAGAACTGTACACAAGAATATCATCTATGTACACCACTACTCCTGCGCCTGCATGTCCCGGAAAATTCATCTACAAACAATTGGAAGACTGATGGAGCATTCATTAACCCATATGGCATGACGAGATACTCGTAAATGGCCGGAGGTAGTACTAAATGCTGTCTTCCACTCATTAGCGCCCTCCCTAATACGCACCAAGTTATATGCGCTTCCTGAGAGGTCCAATTTTGTGAAGAACCGTGCCCCGTGTAATGACTCCCGTCATAGTCCCAAATCAGCGGGAACAAGTGGATAAACCACTGTATTTCACAGTCACCTGATTGAGACCGCGGGTAATCAATACACGGACGCAGACCTCCATCCTTCTTCTTCACAAAAAAGAAGCTCGAGGACGCGGGAGAAGTAGAGGGCCGTATGTATCCCTGTCTCAGAGGACTCGGCAATGTAAGTTTCCATTGCCCGTTTCTCTTCCTGTGACAAGGGATACACATGGCTCCGCGGGAGCGCGGCTCCCTGTCTGGAGGTCTATCGCACAATCCCCCTGTCTATGATGGTGGCACCGTGCCGCTCTGGTCTTACTAAACACGAGTGCCAAATCCTCATATTCAGGAGAAATGTGCAGTGCTGGCATCTAGTTCGGACTCTCCACCGAGGTCGCCCCTACGGAAACACCCAGACATAACCCCTCACACTGAGCAGACCACCCTTTAAAGAGCCTTCTCTCGCCACGAAATAGTAGGATCATGGGTAATCAACCAGGGAAGCCCCTAGTACCACCGGATACGCAGGAGAGTCAATCAGATAGAGTTGAATCGTCTCCTCATGACCCCCCCTGCGTCATCATCCTAAGTGGCGCTGTGACCTCCCCAATCAACCCAGATCATAACGGACGACTATCTAAGGCATGTACGGGAAAGGGCTTTTCGACTGGAAGGAGGGGAATCCCTAACTTAACACAGAATCTCCGATCTACAAAATTCCCAGGCAGCTGCGCCTGAATCGACTAGCGCCTTATGCTGGGAACGAGGTGCAACCTGTGGGAAACAAACAGGTAATGTAATGTGTACGACAGAAAGCTCTGGGTAAGTAGGGCGCCTACTCAACCTGGGAGGACTCCCCACTGTATAGACCTGCCATCTCCTCATCAGGGGACCCCCTCCCCAGCACCTAGCCGCGGTGTGCCCTCCGCGGCCACACTTGGTGCAGGAGACTGCCCCCCTCGGGCTCCTTCCTCTTCTCCCTCTAGCGCCAGCCGCTCCAAGCTCCATCGGACTCTGCTCGGAGGCGCTGGAGGGTGGAATGGGAGGCCCCCACCTGGGACGTCCGCGGGTCGCAAGCAGGTTGTCCAGACGAATGGCCATGTCCACAAAGCTGGTCAAATGTTAGTGTGGTGTCCCTGCATGCTAACTCCCTGCGGACGTCCTCCCGAAGGCTACACCTAAAGTGGTCTATGAGGGCCCTCTCATTCCACCCCGCATCAGCTGCTAGAGTCCGGAACTCCAGCGCGAAACTCTTGAGCGCTCCTCATCCCTGTCGGAGGTGGAATAGACGTTCCCCCCGCCGCCTTCCCCTCTGGTGGGATGGTCAAAGACCGCACCGCATAGGATTTGAGCGGCGGAGAATTCCGCATAGGTGACTGTGGCGGCGTCTATTCCCCTCCATTCGGCGTTGGCCCACTCCAACGCCTTGCCGGTGAGACAGGAGATGAGGGGGGCCGAAACGCTCTCGTATCCGCACGAGGGCGCCGGGTGTATGGTGGCAAGGTAGAGCTCCACTTGTAAGAGGAACCCTGACACCCGGCAGCGAGCCGTCCGTACGCCCTCGGGAGCGAGAGCCGAATCCCGCTGGGTTTCCGGTAGACGGGCGGGCTGGCTGTCCGGTGGTGATGGTGTGCGACAGGTGGGGCTGTGGGGAACCCGCTGATCTCCCATCGACGAAGTGTGTCCATGACGCCATCCAAAGCGTGCCCGATCCGGTGATGCGATGCTCTTGACCAAGAGACGCTCCTCCATGCTGTCGACGTGTGCTCCTGCTGATTCCATAGAGGTGTGTAATTCTGTCACGTTGCTGTGGAATGGTGTGGTGCAGAATCAGGCGCAGGAAGCAGATGATAAGTCCAACAAGAGTTTAACTAGAGCGTTCAAAAAATAATCCAAAACAGCCCGGAGGCAAAAAGACGCACACAGGCGTAAAATAACGAGAGCGCACACACAGGTGCGAAATACTCTCCTCAACCGAGGAGGAAGCTACGATAATAGCGTAACCGAACAACGGGTAGCGGCAACAACACGACACAAACAATTACACACAACACTAAACCAAACAACAAGGAAAACTAAATAGGGGGCTTAATGAGACATAACACAAAAACAGGTGTGACTAAACAGACAAAAACCAATCACACATGAAACATAGAGCAGTGGCAGCTAGTTACTCCGGAGACGACGGTACCGCGAAACCTGTCCGAACAAGGAGGAGGAAGCCGCCTCGGCCGAAAACCGTGACAATAGCCTTTCTGTATAGATCACTGATCCCCCCCAGATCAATCAAGCCTGTTTTAGCCCTTCAGTCTACATTCTCAGATACGTTTTGGAAAAAAACAGATTCAAAGATAAATAAATGGCCGACTTTTAACGAATACAAATAAGTGTGAGACATGGCCTTGTGTTGCTGCACTGTCTATAACTACCTTAACAAACAGTGACTTTATTATTATTATTGACAGGTAACATGGAGAAGCGATGTCACAACTACATATTCATGTGATTGCATTAAATCACTTGACTGTTTCGATATGGTTCTGTTTACTAAATGTTTTGTAAGAGATCAACATTAATAAATGATAACAATTCCACATTCAATAATACCTGTGTTAAACTACAACCAAACATGTGGGATCTCTGTTTAGGGGTCAGTGGTCTAAAAAATGAGTCTCTCTGTGGAGAGAGAAGGAGGGGGGCCTTGCCTCTAAAATGAGTTCTCTCTGGGGAGAGAGAGGAGGGGGGGCCCCTGCCTCTAAAATGAGTCTCTCTGGGGAACATGACACCAAAGCTAAGAGGTGAGATGACAATTTTGTTTAAGAATTAATTAGTTAATCAGAAATGGTTGCTTATGGGTACCTTCAATATTACTAGTTTCTCAGTGAGTTGGAATTAATAGATTTCTTTAAAAGTGTATAATTAGTATTAGTATTATTGCAAAACACGATATACTATCCATTGTATTAGCGGCGTATGAAAAATTAGATGAAAATGCACTTACTGTAAATCTGCAGGGACAGGTCACCACTGCCTCCAAAAGCAAATTACATGTTGATACAGAAAACCACGGGGACTCGCTGCATTGTTTCTATTATCAAGACAACTGGCTGTTAACTCTTAACTGGTTAGGACCAGCTAATGAGGTGTCCTAAATATCTGCACACACTAGGTGGACACTTATGAATAAAGAGGCTTCATGAATAGCTTAATTTATACACATACGTAGTAGGACTAAAATGGCTTTATTCTCAGTCACTTATTACAACACATTTTCTACTCTGAGACACCTTTTGGATATGGGCCCAGATATTCAAATAATTTGTAACGACCAGTATTAAATGATTCTGTCTGGGGAGAGAGAGGACCAATTGTTTATCGGAGACGCATTTGATTTACGTGCCCAGAGCTCCAAAATCTTTTTTTTTTTACCGATTTTATTTTGTTGACGTCAATAAAAAATTTTTATTACTAATGTACCCGGACTTAAAGACTCTATTTAGTTATTTATGTGGCTCTGCTCAATGTCCGCGTTCTGAACTGTCCGCGATCCCCGTACAGAACTTCTTCCACCTGTAAATACCGGGCGGGCTTCTCCTCTCCTCATTTGACGGATGCTGTTTTACGCTATTTCTTTCCGGTTTTCCTCTCTTCACTAGATGGACGTAACTTTAGTGTTAAAACCTCTGTGTCCAAGGGACTGAACTGTCAATATATTTTCGGGGCGCACTCAAGGATTTTGACAACGTTTATTTCTGATTAATAGATTTAAAATTTATTTTCCCCCCAATTTTAATATTTTTTTTTTAAATATGGGGGAAAATTTAAACGTTGGGGGGGGTAAAAAAAAAAATGTTCTTATGGTTTCCCAATTTTAAAAATTTAAAAAAACGTTCCCTGTTTTTTTAAAGGGGGCCTTTTTTCGCCGGCTTTTTAAAATTGGGACATTTTTTTTTTTTTTTTCTTTTTTCCCCCCGGGGGAATTTTGAGAAAGGGGGTTTTTTTTTCCTTTCCCCCCTTCCTTTTTCCCTTTTTTTTTTTTTTTTTTTTTTTTCCCGCATTTTTAAATTTATTTGGCCAAGCAATTTATAATTCAGGAAACCTGGGCCCCGGGTTTTCCTAAATTTCCTTTTTCCCGGTCCCCGTCCCCCGGCCGGGGCCCCCCCACTTTTCCCCTTCCTTTTTAAAAAAGGGGCGGGGAACTAGTTTTAAAACCAACCCCCCCCAAAAAAAAAAAAAAAAAAAAAAAAAAAAAAAAAATAAAAAAAAAAAATTTTAAAAATAGTGAGGTAGACACAGTTTAAGGGCATGGCTGGCGGATACCCATCAAATTTTAAAACATTTCGGGTCATGGTTAACCCATATTGTCTAAACAATCTAAAAAAAAACGCATTCCCTGCCCCTTTTTTTAAAGTGGGGCCGTTTTTAAAACAGCCAGAAGACATTTTTAAAATTTAAAGAAAGACATTTTTTTTTTAATGACTTTTTGTTTTTTTAAATGGCTGCTGGGTAATTGATATGCATGAAATCTTCGTTATAGTCATAAAATTTTGACGAATGCTGCGCGGTTCACAGTGCAAACCAAATGGATAAATTGGGGTTTGTTGTCTAATCGGGGGGTTAGCTAATGGATTTGTAATCAGCAGTTGTACCTTGATTATGGCCAAGCAAGTGTCATGAAGTGTCAGGTCTACCGAGTGGCGCAGGGGTCTAAGGCACTAAATCCGGGTTCGAATCCGGCTCGCGTAGCCGGCCGCGCCCGGGGGAGACCCATGGGGGGGCAAAATTTTTCCCAGCGTGTCCAGGGTAGGGGAGGGAAGGGCCCCCGGCGGGGAGAGCTCAGTTGGTAGACAATCTTTTGAACGCCAGGGTTGGGGGGTTCGTTCCCCACTGGGGGCCAGTATGAAAAAAAAATTTAAAAAGTATGCACTCATAACTTAAAGTCGCTTGGTAAGAGCGTTAAAAATGACAAAATGTAAAAGTAAGAATGAGTTAAAAGTGGCCAAAAGGAGGACCCAGAGTGCCAAAACCCATACTGTTTTTTGCCTATAAACCCTAAACCCCTAACAATCAACAAATGTATTTATAGAGTTTTTTTTACCCCAGAGAGCAAAATGCATACAGAAGTTTTTACCCTTTTAAAAAACCTTTTTTTAGCCGAACCCCTATCCAATTTGGGGTAGGGTACCCTAAAACCTTTTAGAAACTATTTAGAATAATTTTATCCTAGTAAATACAATTTAGTTTAAATAGCTTTTTTGTTATTTTGTTTTTTTTTTTATTATGGTATAAGCCAGGAGAACACTGAAAAAAAGAACTTTTTTTTTATTTTTAAAAAATGTGGTTTGAACGGGTGACCAGTAACCTCTAGTGAAATCCCAGAAATTGGGCGTGGGGACAGGGGGCCCGGTTTTGAGATATCTAAGGAAATTTAACAAGAAAAATAATTTTATTTCTCAGCTGACCACCAAATATATATGTCCCAGATTTTAAAATGGTCACTCATTCTTTAGTTAGCTGTATATCTCGTATTGGGCCCCTGTGTGTTTTTGGGAAGAGCAATTAAAATGACAAGCAGGTTAAACCCCCTGGTAAAAAACACAGCAATGCACTAACCTAAACCCCTAGTTTACATGATTATAGAAAATAATTTAATATTGATTTGGGAGAAAAAAACCTGGGAAATAGAAAAGACGAGTGCATTTTTCCAGCCCGCCAATAATTACATCAAATCAAACAAAGTTTTTTGTCCACCCCGTGTTTAGCAGAGTTTAGGGGTGTGGGAAAATGTTTGTGCTTCTATTTCCGACAGTGCAGTAAATCAAGTAATAATATAATAACAAGTAAATCTAAAAATTTTTCCAACATATACCCAATAACAAAAAAACTAAAGGAAAGGTTTTTAAAATAATACAATATGAAAAGAAATGAAAAGCGGCATGGAAAAGTACAGTAGTAAATAGAATACATATATACATATGAGAGAGAGTGCAATATATGTAAACATTATTAAAGTGAACAGTGTTTCAATGGGCAGCAGCAGCCTCTAATGTGCTAGTTAGTGGGGCTATTTAACAGTTGAGGGCCTTGAGATAGAAGCTGTTTTCTTTTCTCCGTCCCAGTTTGATGCACCTGTACTGACCCGTTTTGGGATGATAGCGGGGTGAACGGGGCAGTGGCTCGGGGTTTTGATGAATTGACATGAATAAAATGTACTGGGAAAATTTTTTTCCCCCCAAGGGACTAAAAAATGTTCAGGCTTTTTGGGTTTACAGTGTGGAAAGGGACAGTAAAAAAGCGTGGCGGAGTTTTCCTGTGATGGGGGGAGTGGTGGTGTAATCCAGCGAGGGTTTTTTTGGGGGGCCGGAAAACTAAACTAACCTTCTGAAATGTCATTCATGGGTCCTTAGCTGCATTCGATGGAATTATTAGCAACTACAGTAGTACGAATAACGTGTATATCCTTATTAAAAGTCGTAATTAATCAGAATTGCAAAATATGACATTTTCTTAGTTCATTGTACCACTTACAACAATAAAATAAACAATTTATGGCATAGCACAATGAAACTGACATAAACCCCCACAAAACAAGCATACATTTATGTATTTAGATGGGGGACATTATCTGCCAAAGTAACACCTCGATCAAGCGTTCTTTTTAATTATTAGTACTGTGTAAAACCTAGCAGTAATACTTATTTTCTCTGAGAGTGGAGGCAGATAGATATTATTATCGGTGTCCAAACCCCTAGTTCAGTACTAACTTATTTCTCTGAGAGGGAGGCAGATATATGATTATTACTGTGTAAAACCTAGCAGTACTACTTTATTTCTCTGAGAGTGGAGGCAGATATATATTATTACTGTGGTAAAAACCTAGCGTACTACTTATTTATCTGAGAGTGAGGTCATATATATATATAATTACTGTGATGACCAAAACCTAGCAGTACTACTTATTTCCTCTGAAGAGTGAGGCAGATATATATATTATTACTGTGTAAAACCTAGCATTACTACTTTAGTTCTCTGAGAGTTAGGCAGATATATAGTATTATTACTGGTTTACAACCTAGCATTACTACTTATTTCTCTGAGAAGTGAGCAAGATATATTATTACTGTGTAAACCTAGCAAGTACTACTTATTTCTCTGGTGGAGTGAGGCAGATATTTATTTACTGTGGAAAACCTAGCAGTACTACTTATTTATCTAGAGTGGGCAGATATAATATTATTACGGTGTAAAACCTAGCATACTGACTTATTTTCTCTTTGAGTGAGGCATATTATTATTATTGTGTAAAACCTGCAGTACTGACTTTTTAAAAAAATATTATTATGAGAGTGAGCCAGGATTAATATATATATATATATAATCTAGAATAATATTATATATTATTACTGTGTAAAACCTAGCAGTACTACTTATTTCCTCTGAGAGTGATGAAGATTATATTCTATATATATTATTACTGTGTAAACCCTAGCAGTACTACTTCTTTCTCTGAGAGTGAGGCGATATATATATTATTACTGTGTAACAACCTAGCAGTAACTTACTTATTTTCTCTGAGGAGTGAGGCAGATATATATTATACTCTGTGTCACAACCTTCACTACTACTTAGTTCTCTGAGAGTGAGGCAGATATATATATTATTACTGTGTAAAACCTAGCAGTAATACTTATTTCTCTGAGAGTGAGCAGGTATCTATTATTAGTTTTACTAGTGTAAGACCTAGCAGGCACTTATTTATCTGAGGTGAGCAGCTATATTACTACTTTGTACACCTAGCAGTACTACTTATTTCTCTGATAGTGAGGCAGATATAATATATGCTTTGTAAAACCTAGCAGTACTACTTAGTTTCTCTGTGAGTGGGCAGATATATATATTATTACTGTGTAAAAACCTAGCAGTAACTACTTATTTATCTGCGAAGGTGAGGCAGATATATTGATTACTGGTAAACTAGCGTACTGCTTATTTCTCTGTGAGTGGTATGCAGATATCTTATTACTGAGTAAAACTGCCGTACTACTTATTATCTCTGAGTGAGGCAGATATATATTATTACTGTGTAAAACCCTATCAGTATACTTCTTTACTCTGTGGTGAGGTCAGATATTATTATTGTGTAAAACCTAGCAATATCTACTTTATTTCCTCTGAGAGTGAGCCAGATATATAATCTATATATATAGATATATATATATATCTATATATCTATATATATATATTTATTTACTGTTTGTAAACCTAGCAATACTACTTGATTTCTCTGAGAGTGAGGCAGATATAATTATTATCACTGTGTAAAAACCTAGTAGTAACTACTTATTTCATCTGTTAGTGAATGCCGATATGTATTATTACGGTGTAAAACATAGCATTACTACTTATTTCCTCTGAGAGTGCTGGCGAGATATATAGCCATTTTGCAAAAAAACATTATAATTTGTCTCTCTGAAATGAAAACGCATCAAGTGATTAGATTTCAAACAAATACATGTCCGTCATTGAAACGACCCCCTGCCATGATTAGATAGTGAAAAAACACGCACCAATCTCTTTCCTATTTCTTTTAAACTATAAAAGCTAATTGACCAACATTTCTGACAATTGATATATAGCGTTTTTTGACTATAAACTCTTCTCTATGTTTCCCCATCTGAGCTCAGAGTAGATGAGAGACATAATGTTTGGTCTCTCTGTTTGTGTTGAAGTCCAATCAAGCACTGATAGACCAGCCTCCCCTGTACCCAGCTGTGTGTCCATGAAGATTGACCGGTCCTATGCAATCGTTCCTATAGAATTCTAGAGAGGGACCTTTTCTACTGAACAAAGGTAAGAAGAACGCATGGGTCATGGTCAGTGATTAAAAACAACACTGTCTCTAGTCATTTCTCCTCTCCCCTTTTTCCCATTTATTTTTGTTGTTTTCATAATCCATAGGCTAATCCGTTTTTTTCCATTTTCATAGTCCTGAAACTAATTAACTAAAACAACATTCTCCTCGTCTCCCTGGTATGTGTGTTGTTTGTGTTGTTTGGTGTGTGTGTGGTGTGGGTGTGTGTGTTGTGTGTGGTGTGTTTGTGTGTGTGTACACTCACCTGGTAGGAGAGATGTACATCCTATCCTGATTGCCTAGTCACTTTTACCCCTACCTAGAAAAAACATGTACATATTACCTAAATTAACCTCAACTACATGGTACCCCACGTCCTCCTGGACATTGACCTCCGTACTGTTACTCCTTGTTGTGGTCCTCTGTAAGCTCAGCTGAGTAGAGCCGGCGCCTTTAACGCCCAAGGTAGTGGGTTCGATCCCCGGTAACAACCCATACACAAAAATGTATTGCACGCATGACTGTACAGTCGTCTTTGGAGAAAAGCGGTCTGCTAAATGGCATATTATCATTAATATTTTATTATATTATTATTTTATTAATATTATTATAATAGTCCTAGTTATTACCCTCAACTACCTGGTACCTCCCTGTGACATTGAATCAGTAACTGGTACTCCTTTTATATAGTCTTAGTTATTAACAGTCCACTACCTGGTAACCAACCTGCGACATTGACTCTGTAACTAAAGAGTAAGGATTGTACTAAAAAACCTTGTTATAACCTCAAACTTCTCCTGGTACCCCCTGCACATTTGACCTCAGTTACTGGTACTCTCTTGTATATAGTCTAGTTATTACCTCAACTTCCTGGTACCCTGTACATTGACTGAGTACTGGTACTCCTTATATATAGTCTATTTATTACTCTCAACGACCCGGTATCCCTGCACATTGACTCAGGAACTGGTACTACCTTATAGCCTCATTATTGTTATTTTATTATGTTTACTATTTCCTTTTTTTATTTAGCTAATTTTTTGTTACTTTTTAACTAAATTGTTGTGTAAGGGCTTGTAAGTAAGCCATTTCACAGGAAAAAAAATAACAAAAAAACAAACAAAGTGTACCCCTGTGTGTATTCGGCGCATGAACTTACAATTTTCATTTGATTTCATTTGAAGCTCATGCGTGAAAACATGTCATCGGGTCGAACGGATGTCCGTCCTTGGTGCCAAACTGAATGCCATGGTGCAGAGCGTCACATCAAAGGCAACTCCTTCCCATATAAAGTTGGTTTTGGGGGGACTAACATGAAAACTGTGTCAGTTTTGTCACTTTCACGAGGTTGAAGTAATAATGTGTTCAACTGACGAAAGACAGAACATTATATATGAACAAATCAATCAATCCAAATTGATTTTTGTCACCTGCTCCTAATACAACAGTTGTAGACCTTACTGGTGAAATGCTTAATTACGAAGCCCCTTAAACGCAACAATGCTGAGTTAAAAAATGTTTTACTACAACTAAGGAAAGTTTCATTTTTACTTCGTTTGACTTCTCAAACCCTAACCCTGGCCTGTACTGGCTTCATATGCGTACCACAATTATATTTTTTTTAGCAACAGCAGTTTGTCACAAAGTGCTTAAATAGAAACCCAGTCCTAAAAAAAAACACGCCAAAGAGCAAGCAATGCAGATGTAGAAGCACAGGTGGCTAGGAACAACTCCCTAGAAGTCAGGAACCTAGGAAAGAAACCTAGAAGAGAGAACCAGACATCGGAGGGGTGGCCAGTCCTCTTTCTGGCTGTAGCTGGACCAGATCAAGGCCAGATCGTTCTTCAAGATTTTTCAAATGTTTCGTAGATGACCAGCAGGAGTCAAATAATAATCACAGTGGTTATAGAGGGTGCAACACGTCAGCATCTCAGAAGTAAATGTCAGTTTGTGCTTTTCACATAGCCGAGCATTCAGAGGTCGAGACAGCAGTGTGTGTAAGAGAAGCAGGGCGAGAAGGATCGGAGAGACAGAGAGAGAGAGAGAGGGTCGAAACAGAAGGTTTAGGGACAAGGTCACGCGTCAGGTGAAGCAGGTCCAGAGTTTCCAGATTCCGCAGGCAGACCAGTATAAACTGGTCAGCAGCATGAACAGGTTATCGACTGGTCCCGATGGGAGCATGTATCGATACTAATAGTGTCTTGTTTGGTACGCTTTGTACAAATTATATAACAATGCAGGACGACAGGATATTGTATAAACGTAGCTCTTTAATTAACTTATCTATAACTTTGCATGTTCCATGTGTCTCTGGCCATTATTCATCTTAGTGAAGACCTCTACCACCTGGGTGGTCTTAACCAATCATAGCACAGTATGATATGACAGTTATAATGCATCACAATAACACATTCAGTATGCTGACACATATGAATATTACATCCCCCTTCTTTTAAAAAAAGAAAAAATATGTAGAACAATAAAGCGTTTCTTTTGAATATATGCTCTGTAGTTTGACTCGAGGTAAGTAACCATTTAAACTGCACCAACTGCATCAACATAACAGACAAACAATGATTCAGCATACTGTTACTTTTAGAACAAATATTTCTCAGCAACTCAGCTTTTCACTGTAGCAATGACATCTCAACATATCAAACAAATACCATACCAAAGCATTCACAGTTAACTTTCAATAAACAAGTTTTTACAGTTTTGGATCTCTTTTAGGGCAGCGATCCGCCTACACCCTTTGACATTTCCACAGGTCCTAGGACAGCTTCTAGCGCTTGACCTCTCTTCCTGACCTTGTGTGATATGAAGCTGAGCAAGCTTGCTGTGTCAGTCAACAGTTTTCTTGTGGTGTTGCAGGTACGTATGGTGTATGTTGTGTTGTGTCTGTGTGTTAGGAAAAATCCACCCACAGCGCGTTTCTTTCAGGGGAACAGATCATCTCGTCAGTGTGTTGTTATTTTGTGTTCAGTAGGTGACGACGATTGCGCGGTACACCGCTCCTTCTGCGGTGCGAACGAGATATGAAAGTTCAGTGTCAGCTGGTTGGATGACGACTGCTGGCTTCCAGTAGCCATGCTCCTGGATTCTAACTGAATCTCCGTCGTGCAGTGGTCTGGCTGACCTGTCGTGTAGTATCGCTTTTGCTGTTGTTGTCTCTGTGCACGTTTTGCATGCATTTCCTTGTAGCTGACGACCCCCAGTTGCAGCTGCTGGTTTGGTGCTGGGAAGGATTGAGCGAAGTCTGCGCTCATCAACAGCTGGCTGGTGATTTGAAGTTGTCAACTGGAGTGTTGCGGCGGTATTCAAGGAGACTGAGGTAGGGGTCCTCTCTTGTCTGCTTTTGCTTTGTCCCATGAGTGAGTTTAGCGATCTGCACAGATTTTTCAGCAAGGCCATTACTTTGAGGGTAATGGTGGGCTTGTGGTGACGTGTGTGAACTCCCATGCTTTTGTGAAGGATTCAAACTCATTTGATTTGTAACAGGGCCCTTGTCATATTAAAGTCTCTACAATGCCATGCCTGGTCAAAGGATGCTTTCAGCTTGTGTATCACAGCTGCAGATGTGGTGCTGTGAAGCTTGTCGAGTTCGAAGTATCTGTCTGTAGTAGTCCACTGTTATAATGTAAGTCCTCGTTGTTCCACGTGAACAGATCGGTTGCCACGACCTGCCAGGGTGTCGGTCTGGGATACGGTGAGGTAACATGGCTCTAGGTGTTTGAGGGGCGTCTTTCAAGACAGGTGGGGTTCATTTACCAACACATGTTCCTCTATTTGTTTGGCACATTCCGGGCCAAAACAAAATGTCCCGTGCTCTCTGTTTGCACTTTTTCATGCCCATGTGTCCAGCAATGGATCTTTGTCAAAATCTCTTCTCTGAGACTGGTAGGAATGATGATTTTCTCTCCTTTGAAAATTATTCTGTTGATCTGTGATAGTTCGTCACGATGGTTCCCAGGAATCTGAGACGCCTGAGAGGCATTTTCCTCCTCTCCTCAGGCCATCCTGACTGTATGCTTTCCTCAGCTCGTGTGAGTTGGTGTGTCTTTTTTCTGTTTCTGCTCGGATCTCCTTCAGTTTTGTGTCACTAACTGGTAAGTTGCTGTACACAGTGTGCACCTGCATGTCCATGCCTTTCACTGAGGCTGCTGTCCTTGTAGGTAAGAAAGTTCCTGGAGAGTGTGTCTCGCGACAGGACTGTCTTTGCCTGGACGGTGAGTGATTGTTGAAGGTCGTATTTTTGTAGTTGAAGGAACATTCTCTGTAGCCTTGGCGGGGGCTGCGGCTAACGGTTTTCCTCATGATTGACTCGAGGGGCTTGTGGTCTGATTCCACAAGGACTTGTCGTCCATAGACATACTGATGGAAACGCTTACATCCGAACAGAATGGCGTACCAGCTCCTTTTTCGATTTGATCGTAGTTGATTTCCAGTCTGTGAGAGATTTGGAAGCGTAGCCGATGGGTTTTCCTTCTTGCAGTAGCACTGCCCCTAGTCCATACTTGACGCGTCCACCTGGAGTCTGAGACTGCTTTGTTGGGGTCGTAGTAGGCAAGGATTGGTCCTGGTTCTCTCTCGTGATCAAGTCTTTCACTTTCTGGAAAGCGATGTCGTGTTGGGTGGTCCCCAGAGGAACTCACTGGACTGCTTTAGCACTGACGCAGGGGTGCATTAGCATTGGAGAGGTTGGTGGTGCGAACTTGGCTAAGTAGTTTGACCATGCCAAGCACTGTTTCCAGCTCTGCGCGGTTCTTTGGTGGCTCCATTTCCTTTATGGCTGAGATCTTCTGCGATCTGCGCTTGATTCCATTCGCTGTGAGAAGATGCCGAAGTAGCTGACCTCTGTAGCGCCGACTGTGTCTTCTCGGGTTGAGCCGGACCTCCTCTCTCGCGTGGACCTTTGCAGCATCGCGTTTGAGTTTCTGTCAGTGTTCCTCTTTGTTCGACCATAGACAAGGATGTCCGTCCACAATTGCCACGACTCCGTCGAGGCCTTCGTACACCTCGTCGATCTTTTTCGCTGAAACTCGTCTTGGGCTGAGATATCCCAAAAAGGCAGGCGGACGGAACCTGTAGCGTCCAAACGGTGTGTGAACGTTGTGAGCTTAGATGACCCTTCTGTGAGCTTGATAGCCTCAGTAAGCTTGATCTGGCGTCCATGACACTGAAGTAGCGTGCGCAGATCCGCTAGCTTGGTGTGTGATGCCATCTAGCGTCGGTAAGGGGTAATGGGGCGTTTGATAGCCTTGTTCAAGTCTCTTGGGTCGAGCACATACTCTGAGCTTGCCTGTGCGTGGTTTCTCCACCACCACTAACTCGTTTTACCCAATCCGTCGTTTGTTTCTTTGTAACCTTGGTGACGATGTCAGGATTGCTCCAGTGCTCTCCAACTCTTTCTTCAGACGGGCGGGGGGAGAGTGGAAGGGGGGGGGGGGGTGGAGGTGGAATCCAATGGAATCTTCTCGGTGGGTAGACCACAGGGGTTGCGTCTGGGTCAAGGGAATGGTACATTCTCCTGGGATAGTCCTATGCCTGTAAAAACTTCAGCACAAACTCCTCCCTGACATTCTCTATCTCTACTGGTGCTGTCACTGAGAAAAACTAGCTTGATAAGGTCCATGTCTAAACATGCTTTAAGACCTAGCACTGCAGGTGCTCGAGTGTCAACAACGTAAAAGTCCAACATCATGTCCCTTTCCTTGTATTTGCATTTGAGAGTGCATGTGCCTTTTACTGGGAGCTGTTCACCACCATAACCAGTCAGTCCTGCGCGTGGTGGGCTGTAGCTCACACTCAGATGTCAAGCTTCTGTACTTACTCAGAGGAATAATGTTTACTTGTGCACCAGTGTCTAGTTTTACATTTTAGCTCTGTGCCTTGTCTTCCTATCTCAATGTCAGCAAAGGCTTGCTCTGTCTCTGATATCTGACTTTTCCTGTGTCACTTGTTAGAAATTGCGTCACATTCAAATCTGGTATTAGGAACAAAAGAGGTCAACACGACTTCTAAGATATACTAGTTATTTTAATTAATGCAAAAAAACCTCAATGGTAAATATAATGTTTTCGTATATACGGGCTCTCTGTGATGTCTCGCAGGACCAACTCCAGAGAACTAACACATTGTTCCAGAAAACAATACCCAAATACTCTGACAGAGGAAGTTTCCCACTTCTCTGCTGGCCAATTAGAGTAAAGACTTGAGCGTGGTTTAAACTATCTCAGCCAATCCGTTCATATCAGGGGTTGCTCTCATTTCTCAGCGCATTTGTTGCACACTTCAGCCAGGCACAAGATTATCATAACAACCTATCATAGTGAGAAGAGCCCAGCTTCCTTAGACATCATTCTCAGTCAAAGGAAAGACTCACAGATCACAAAGACTATTTATAGTCCTAGCATTTGAAGACACAATCCTTATCTTCTTTTACTCCCTAATACAGCTTCTCACATCAATCACAGCTTGCCAGGTGTCGCAGCCTACATTAGCCCAGTCAAGACTGCATTCTTTCTAAATTAGTCCATCCCCATCAATTTAGGAGAATAATAAATCCCCCAATACACTGAATCAATAAACAGTTCATCAGTTGTTTTTTCATCATTTGACTCTTTGATTGACATTTCATCTTTCACTCACTGTATGTACTGTTTTCTACGGTTAAAGCTCTGCACACTTTTGAAAAGTGATTCCATTTTCCACATTTAGTACACTGTTTGCCTTTAGCTGGGCAATTCCCCTGTTCGCCATGCACTTTGTATCCACAATATCCACATGTTTTGGGGCGTTTGGAGTCTGTGTCGCTCTGTTTTGGAGTTCTGTCTGTCTCCGTTCTGAAACATGCTCTCTGGGCACTGGAGGTGTGCTTTGATGTCTGCCTGACTGCGTGCACTGCTTGTTCACGTGATGCGCTCGTGCTGCCGCCTGATAATGGTTTTCATCTGAACCTGTGCTAGCTCGTGAGATCTGGTTAATGTCGATAGCTTTGTCCAGCGTTAACTCTGATCCAACATTCAAAAGTTTCTCTCTCACTCGCGGTGAGTGTATTCCAAATACAATACGGTCCTGACCATCTCATCCTTTGTTTGCATAATCACAGTCTTTCACAAGCAGACGCAGCTCAGTGACAAACTGTTTCAAACGATTCGCTAGTGCCTTGTACTTCTCATGGAATTTGTACCTAGCGAAAATTGTATTGGTCCTTTGGCACAACATATGCCTTCAAAACGATCGTAGTATGGTTTTTCAGTACCTTTGATTCAGCCTCGGTAAGTGTCCATGTGTTGTAAATTGTCTCTCCCTTTTTCACCGATCCAGAGGAGCAGGTAGCTGCACTTTTCCTCTTCTCCTCTTTTTTTTCAGAGGACCCGTGAACATCAGCTCCACATGCTGTTTGAACTTTACGCCATGCATCGGGTAGATTTGTAGGACCCCAATCCATTCGAGGATGAAGGAACTCCAGCAAAATCCATCTTTTGTCCTTTTACTCTGACACCATGTCTTGTTTTGGTACGCTTTGTACAAAATTATAAAATGCAGGACGACAGGAAATTTATAAACGTAGCTCTTTATTAACTAGCTATAACTTGCATGTCCATGTGTCTCTGGCCATGATCATCTTAGAATGACCTCACCACCATGGGTGGTCTTAACCAATCATAGCAACAGTATGATATGACAGTATAATGCATCCAAATAACAATTCAGTATGCTGACAACATATGAATATTACAATAGGATCGAAAGAAGGGGGAGCGCTGCTCTCGGATCAGCTTTCTCCATTCAAATCTTTCCTTAACATGTAATTTAGTTCACAATACTGACCACGGATCAGCTTCTAGAAAGATATTACTACCTACGGCTGCAAATATATGAGGCAGTTTATTCTAATGCTTACACAATACAAATGCACAAAATCACAGATGCGGCACATCATTGGGCACATGTTAAGGGCTACACATCATGAAATATATTGAGACAGATTACAGACAGTAGCCTACAAGTAGCAAAATAAAACTAAATATATTGAACATGGAATATATTTAACTCTTCCGAGTCGGTCGAAACGCTTCGGCGCGTTCAAATCGCGGGCCGGCTTTTAGGACCGCGCAGCATCCAAACCAAGTGACGCAGAGGGCTGCCGTCGATTTCATGCAGAATGGAGACCCGAAGCTACGTTTGTGGGGTGTTTGTTTCACGTGTAAATACACCAACTAAAACAACAAAAGTTATGATAATTTCAATTCCATGAAAAAATGCGTCAAAAATATGCGCTCTTTTATGAGCGCTTTGCATTTATTATAATAACTTTGTCGTCTTTTGTGATAAAAGGAACGGAAAAAAAACGTGTGCTTGTGCTAACCCGGTTCTTCAGGATGCACACGAGTATATAAACATTCATTACCCATGACAACTATCCATTGCGAAAGAATCGAACGGAGAGGAATTAGTTCAGTTCATGAGTAGTTTTGTGGAGGAGTTTTTTCACGAGTTAGTATTTCAATTGTTAGTATTTCAAGAGTTTTATTGTCAGCAGTATCGTTTTTGTGAAGCAATATGAGGCGCACACTTCACGTTGAACAAGGCAGCGCGACTTTTCCCCACCTTTATTCCAAATGAGCGATGAGAAGAAACTTTGGAAAAGTTCGTCGTCGACAATGAGAGTGGCCAGGATGACTTCGAGGCACCCTGATTTTGTTGCTGAAAACGTGAGGTAAGAAGACAAACATTTTTCTAAAATGAATTTGTTTTATTGCTTATCGTTTATCTTACTATAGTATTCTATTCTACTTCACATGTAGTGCAAATGCAATGAACATCTTGAACTTTGAATAATCTTGAATCCGTTACCTGTTTGGTATAGTGACGACGACGACGACGAGCAGCCTGGGCCATCAAACAGCCCCACACCATTCCCACAACAAGCCGACGGAGCCCATCACAGAGGGGGCGTGGAGGAAGGATCAGGCAAGACCAGGTCAAGATCTCCAGCCCAGTCATCAGCACAGCCAGAACAGAGCTCTGAGCCATGGAAAACAGAGACTGATCCTGAAACTGCCCCACAAGGCCAGTAGGTTCATGCCCCGCAGACCACGAGGAGCCCCAGGTGGATTTGCATTCAGGGCACACACCAAAGGACCTGCTTCCTGCTCTACTTCGCCCGCAGATACAATGAGGACAACGTCAGAAACACAACAAACAGGCAGCAAGAATCAAGCAGAAGGGAAGCAAATATCAGTGGACTGACGTTGATGTGGAGAACTGCACAGATTTCTCGGGTCTCCTCATCTACACCTCATTGGTGACTCTGCCTAGTATCCCAGAGACTACTGGAAACAAAGCCACATATTGTCCTGTTTCATTGCCAGCGAAGGTCATGCCAAGAGACATATTCCGGTCCTTTTCTCATGGAACAATCCACCTAAGTGATCCAGAGGAGGATGTCATAAATGACAGCGCAAAGGTACACCCCAGCATGACAAACTGTTCAGGCGTCAAACCTCTGATGGACGACATTCGCACTGCCTGCCAGGCTCATTACCATCCTAAGAAGGAACTGTCCAGTCGACGAGAGGATGGTGGCTACAAAGCCAAAAACTGTCATGACCCCAGTACATGAAGGACAAGCCTAAACAAATGGGGGATCAAGCTCTTTGTGTTGGCAGAGTCTAACAATGGCTACACTCTAAACTTCAACGTGTATGTTGGGAAAGGCCACACACACCCAGCGGGCATGGACTTTCATATGATGCTGTTATGGACCTCATTTCAGCCATCACATCTTGGTACAGGATACCATATTTATATGGACAATTTCTACACCAAGCCCAAAACTGTTCCTGAGTTTGGGAAGTATGAAGTTGGAGCCTGTGGGACCTACAGAAAGCAAACAGAAAAAGGGTGTCCTAGTGGCAGAGAAAATGCCCTCACCAGCAAATCGAAGAGGGGGTCTGTGAGACATGGATCAGAGAGTATCGCCCACCTGGTCTTTGTGAAGTGGATTGGATAAGCGCGGGAAGGTGTCGGTGTGACTCCACAATCCACCTCCAGTGTTTTCGGGCGAGACAAATCAAAGAGGAAGCTGTGAAGGAAGGACCTGTACGCTGGGTAGCAAAAGACATTCCCTGCCCTAACCCCCATCATGGCCTACAATAAGTACATGGGAGGGGTTGACCTTGTCAGACCAGCTTCTCCAGTATTACTCAACCATCGCAGAACTGCTCGCTGGTACCGTACCCTCTTCCTGCATTTTTTGGACATGGGAACAACAAATGCCATACATCCTGCACTGTGACATCAGTGCGACCCAACAGGTCACACCCATGACGCACAAGAAAAACTTTGTGGCAGAACTTGTGGCCCAGCTGTGCGGAGTGACCCAGAACAGAGGGGTTCCACTTCAAAAAGCACCAGCCATGTTCTGTGGCCATTGCCAATGTTGCAGAGGCCAAAGACAAAGCCACAGCAGGCCGCAGGGTTTGTCAACGCTGTAAACAAAGTTGACAAGAAGATGTTTGTCACACCATGGAAGTGCAAGGCCTGTGATGTGGCTCTCTGTGTCATTGTGGACAGGAACTGTTTTGAAGAGTGGCACAAATAGGGTAAAGGCCAGTGGCTATACCTACTTTTTTTTGTAAATAGTTGTGTATTGCTTGTATATATCTCAAGAATACTTTTATATGTTCATAATTTGCACTTGTGGTTCAATTTGAAGCTTTTTTTTTCATTTTGGACAGAACTGTGTTTTGAGGAGTGGCACAAAAAGGTTTAGGGTTAGAATAGAAGAAAAACGCCAGTGTTTATACCTACTTTTATTGTAAATAGTTATTTATTGCTTGTTATATCACCCAAAATACTTTTTAATGTTCATATTTGCACCTTGTGGTTCAATTTGAAGCTTTTTAAATGCTTGGTTCACCATGTTTGAGGGTTTTACAATAAAAAAAACATCTTTTTTCTAAACGGACTTTGTGTTTTCTGTGTGTGTTTAGGGTCCATGTGTGTATGAAATAGTATGTTCAAAGTGAAAAACGTACTACAACAGATTTCATATAGGTGAGAGGTTGTGCTGAAAAAAAAGATACCCAACATTGGTCTTGGACCCACCACAAACCCAACCAAAAAAGCAGACTAAACATTTCTTTAAACAACGTAGTATATCAGGGCAAAATTGAAGGTACCCAAAAACGGCAAAAAAAAAGCTCCAGACTCCCGAAAAAAAAAAGAGTTAAATATGATTGAAATAGGCCTATAGCCTACTGTTTATATTGTAATGCAGTCATCTCGGTTTTCATTTGAAGCATAATTTTATACATCACTTGTTTTGCATCAATTGCAAAGACATTTGTATTTGTAGATCAACTTTGTTCTGAAATTTATCTGGCGGTCACAGAGAGACGGATAAACCATGTGATTCTATGTTTAGCGGAGATCTTCTGTGTATAAAGTGACGCGGAAGGGCAAAAAAGCATCTAACGACGCACTTGGCTGTTCTACAAGTGGTCTGAGGCAGGTGTTAGAATATGAGCGTTTTCAAGTGCAACGTTAATAACGATGGGGTTTTGGGAAACAGCTCAGAGATTTAACAATGCTCCTACGAAGGTTCTAATGATGAAACTTAGCCTTAAGATGCTTTTGGGATACCAGGTCCTGGACAAAAACATCTGCTAAATTCAAGGTAAATGTTTTACATACAGATCTCAAATTATTAATTTTTTTAAAAATATTTTTTATATGATGTTACAAATGTATCATGTGTACAGTTCTTTATAAAAAATGTAGTTATTTGTTACATTTGACTGTGTAAAAACCTAGCAGTGCTACTTATTTCTCTGAGAGTGAGGCAGATGTACATTCAAGAATTAGGTTGTCACTGTGTTAACCACAACCAACATGCTGTATCTCTGTTTTACGGGTTAGTGGAGAGAGAGAGACCCATTTTCTACCTCTGAGATGCTTTGTGGATACGTGCCCAGATCTCAAAATATTGTTTAAAAAAAGAATAATTTTTGTTTGACATAATAAAAAAATAATATTACTAATGCTTTAAAGACTGCTTTTAGTTTATTGTGTGGCAGTGCTCATGTCCGCGTTCTGAAACTGTCCGCGTCCCCGTACAGAACTGTCCCGCGTCCACGTACGGTTTGGCGCCAAGCATATTGTCCAGTTACGCGCAGAGTGGACTGAGGTGATGTTGGAAATAACGACGGAGTTCGTTACAGTGTTGAGACACCGAAGTTTATTGTTCAATTTGCTTTTTGCGTAATGGTCAGTGACAGTATGAGTGTAGCCAGATCCTTTTCACTTCGCTATCCTTGTTTAATTGTGTGGTTCACCGATTCGTCATCATCCTCGAGGGACAGACGAACGACCTGCTAGCTAGCAAGCTAGTCGGTACAGCTAGCTAAGCTAGCCTACTCTACCAGCAGCATCCTAGTTATCCTAGCTACCACTACATCATCACCGGCTGCCTGCATTTCTTGTGGACCGACGCGAGCTCCCGGGTTGTTTCTTCCACCTGTTAAATACCGTGGAAGGGGCTTCTCCCTCTCTCGTTGACGGATGCTGGCTACCTACCATCCCTCTGTCCGGTTCTCCTCTTCACTAGATGGACGGTAACTTTAGTGTTTAACACCTCTGTGTCCAAGGACTGAACTTTTGAATATTATTTTCGGGGCGCCTCAAGTGACATTTTTTACAACATTTATTTCTGATAAAAATAGTTCATTGCATCCGCCATGGAGCCCAGTTTTCATAATATTACCTTCTGTCCTTGGTTATGAAGTAAATGCAAAAAAACAGGCCTTTATGTTTGGGCATTTTCACCCTGCCAGCTCCTATTAGTTCTATTGACCTCCGTGACAACCGACTCGCCTTCAGAAACGTTCTATTCCAGCCATTGTTCTGCGTCACAATGCCAGCTTCACTATTGTTTATCAATGAGACCTGCCGGCGTTAACCCTGTAGGTTTACCTCAGGTAACTTATTATTACCAAGGTTACTGCTACTTGGTGAGCGTTAACCTGTAGGTTAACCTCAGGTTAACTTATTATTACCAAGGTTTACGGCTACTTGGTGAGCGTTAACCTGTAGGTTTACCTCAGGTAAACTTATTATTAACAAGGTTACGGCTACTTGGTGAGCGTTAACCCTGTAGGGTTACCTCAGTTAACTTATTACTAACAAGGTCACGGCTACTTGGTGAGCGTTAACCCCATGTAGGTTATACCTCAGGTAACTTATTACTAACAAGGTCACGGCTACTTGGTGAGCGTTAACCTGTAGGTTAACCTCAGTAAACTTATTATTACCAAGGTTTACGGCTACTTGGTGAGCGTTAACCCTGTAGTTTACCTCAGTTAACTTATTAATAACAAGTCCACGGCTACTTGGTGAGCCGTTAACCCTGTAGGTTTACCTCAGGTAACTGATTATTAACAAGGTTACAGCTACTTGGTGAGCGTTAACCCTGTAGGTTTACCTCAGGTAACTTATTATTACCAAGGTTACGGCTACTTGGTGGAGCGTTAACCCTGTAGGTTTACCTCAGGGTAACTTATTATTACCAAGGTTATGGCTACTTGGTGAGCGTTAACCCTGTAGGTTTACCTCAGGTAACTGATTATTAACAAGGTTATGGCTACTTGGTGAGCGCTAACCCTGTAGGTTTACCTCAGGTAACTTAGTATTAACAAGGTTTGGCTCTTGGTTGAGCGTAACCCTGTAGGTTTACCTCAGGTAACTGATTATTAACAAGGTTATGGCTACTTGTGAGCGTTAACCCTGTAGGTTTACCTCAGGTAACTTATTATTAACAAGGGTTATGGCTACTTGGGTGAGCGTTAACCCTCTAGGTTTACCTCAGGGAACTTATTATTAACAAGGTTACGAATGCTGCGCAGGTTCACTGAGTTTGCAAACCCAAATGGGGATAATGGGGTGATTGTTGGTCTAATCGGGTGGTCTAGCTAATGGATTTGTAGATCTGACGCAGTTGCTACCTCAGATTATGAGCCTAGCAAGTGTCATAAAGTGTCAGGTCTCCCGAGTGGTGCAGTGGTCTAAGGTGCCACTGGGAGATCCTTGTTGTTGTAGCCGGCCGCGACCGGGAGACCTGTGGGTTCGCTACCCCACTGTGGGCCAGTATGAAAAAATTAATAAATAATGTATGCACTCACTAACTGTAAATCGCTCTGGATAAGAGCATCTGCCGTAAATGTAATGAATGAGTTATGTAGTACCCACATAACGGGCCACAAGGAGGAGCAAGAGTGCCATAACCCATACTGTTTTTGCCATATAAACCTAAAACCTAACAATCAATCAAATGTATTTATAAATGCTCTTTTTACACCAGCAGATGTCACAAAGTGCTATACAGAAACTCTTACCCTACTTATAACCTATTTTAGCCGTAACCCTAAACCCTAATTCTAGGGTAGGGTAGCCTAGAACACTTTTTAGAAACTATTTTAGTAATAATATTATCTTAGTAAATACAATTATAGTATTAAATAGCGTTTGATTGTTTTGTTGTTATTTATTATTATATGTATAATTGCAAAAACAGAACACTTGATAAATAAGACACATTTGTTTTATTTTTCAAAATGTGGTTTGAATTGGGTGACCTAGTAACCTCTGTGTGAAAGTCCAGCAATTGGCGTGGGGCAGGTTTTGAGACTGATCTAATACACTTTATTTCTCAGCTGCCTCACCAATGTCTGTACGTGAATTAATAACTTTTAATTGCTAAATATTTCCAATAGATTGCAGCATAAGACCACGAAGCATCAGTTATAGCTCTACAAGCAGCAATAAGATTGACATAAAATAGCATGCAACAAATACTATATGTCCATGATTTTCTAAAATGGTCACTCATTACTTTAGTTAACTATATATCTCGTATTAGGCCTGTGATGCTTTTGGAAGAGCAATTAAATAGTGACTATAGCAGTGTTGAAACCCAGGTAAATAATCACTAGTCAGATGCTTTAACCTCAACCCTAGTATACGTTCATTATAAAAAATAATCTTAATATCTAATATTGGGAGTAAAACAACCTCGGAATAGAAAAGACAAGTGTGTCTTCCAGCCCACCCAATAAATTACATCATGCAACCCTCCCGGTTAGCAAATGTACCCAACATGCCCCTCGCTTGCAACGCCAGGGTTTGGGGTCGATTCCCATGGAGGGCCAGTATGAAAAAAGAAAAAAAAAAAAGAATAATGTATGCACTAACTGTAAGTCGCTCTGGATAAGAGCGTCTGCTAAATGACGTAAATGTAAATGTAATGAAATATATTGAGACAATTTACAGACATTAGCCTACAAGTAGCAACATAGAACTCAATTAATTGAACATTAAATGTATTTCAATATGATTGAAATAGGACTATAGCCTCTGCTGTTTATAATTTAAATGCAGTTATCTCGGTTTTCATTTGAAGCAAATTTGTGTACGTCCCTTGTTTGCATCAATTGCAAATAGATTGGCAACTTTTGTATTTGTACTCAACTTTTGTTCTGAATTTATCAGTGGTCACAAAGAGACGGGTAAACCATGTGGATTCTATGTTTACTGGAGATCTTCTGTGTAATAAAGTCATGCGGGAAGGGCAAAAAAAGCATCTATGATGCTCCTAGGAAGATTCTAACAATGAACTTAGCCTTAAGATGCTTTTGGGAAACCAGTCCTGGATAAGAACATCTGCTAAATGACTAAAATGACAAATGTAAATGTTTTACATACAGATCTCATATTACTGTATTAAATGTTGTACATGTGTACAGTTCTTTATTACAAATGTCGTTATTTGTTACATTTGACTGTAAAACCTAGAGTACTACTTATTTCGCTGGGAGTGAGGCAGATATATATATCACTGTGTAAAACCTAGCAGTACAACTTATTTCTCTTGGAGTGAGGCAGATTATATATATATATATATTATTATTTATGTGTAAAACCTAGCAGTACTACCTTATTCTCAGAGAGTGTGGCAGATATATAGTATTACTGTGTAAAACCTAGCAGTACTATTTATTTCTCTGAGAGTGAGGCAGATATAAATTATTACTGTGTAAAACCTAGCAGTACTACTTATTTCTCTGAGAGTGAGGCAGATATATATTTATCACTGTGTAAAACCTAGCAGTACTACTTATTTCTCTGAGAGTGAGGCAGATATAGCATTTTAGAAAAAAACATGATTATTTGTCTCTCTGAATGAAACCATCAAGTGATAGATTTTAAACAAATACATGTCTGTTTATTGAACAATCCCATACCATGATTAGATAGTGAAAAAACACACCAATCTCTTTCATAATTTCTTTAAACTATAAAAGCTAATTTACGAACATTTCTGAAAATGGATATATAGCGTTTTGGAATGAAACTCTTGTTTCCCCATCTGAGCTCAGAGTAGATGAGAGACGTAATGTTTTGTCTCTGTTGTGTTGAAGCCCAATCAAGCAGGAGAGACAGCCTCCCTGTACCCAGCTGTGTGTCCATGAAGAGTGACCGGTCTATGAAACCTCCCATGAAGTTCAGAGAGGGAGACTTTTCTAGTGAACAAAGGTAAGAAGAACTCATGGGTCATGGTCAGTGAGTTAAACAAAACACTGTCTCTAGTCATTTCTCCTCTCCCATTTTTATTACCATTTATTTTTGTTGTTTTCATAATCCATAGGCTAAACCTATGGGGGGGAGGGGGGGAGGGGGGGAGGGAGAGGGAGAGAGAGAGAGAGAGAGAGAGAGAGAGAGAGAGATTAGGCTACATGTAAAATAATAACCTGGCTGTTGTTGACAAGCATAGGCCTATTCAGTTCATATCCATATTATTAATATTTCATTCATTGATTGAAATTACGACCCCATTCTCAATAGCCTATTCCAGCAGGCCTGTAGGCCTTCAGGGGTTATGTTTTGGCCTAGTTTTTCAGGCCTTGTTGGTGGGTTTTGAGTAGTCGTTGGGCTAGAAAAAGTAATTGCATTAAATAACCTGACTGTTTGGATGTGTCTGTTACTAAATGTTTTATTTCTAAGAGATAATGAATAAAAGAGAACAATGGACATCTCTAGAATTAGTTGTCACTGTGTTCACCATAACCAACATGCTGCATCTCTGTTTAGGGGTCAGTGGTCTAAAATGAGTCTCTCTGGGGAGAGAGAGGGGGGGGGCCCTGGCCTCTTAAATGAGTCTCTCTGGGAGAGAGAAGGAGGGGGGCCCTGCCTCTAAAATGAGTCTCTCTGGGGAGGGAGAGGAGGGGGCCCTGCCTCTAAAATGAGTCTCTCTGGGGAGGGAGAGGAGGGGGGCCCTGCCTCTAAAAATGAGTCTCTCTGGGGAGAGAGAGGAGGGGGCCCTGCCTCTAAAATGAGTCTCTCTGGGGAGAGAGAGGAGGGGGGGCCCTGCCTCTAAAATGAGTCTCTCTGGGGAGAGAGAGGAGGGGACCCTGCCTCTAAAATGAGTCTCTCTGGGGAGGGAGAGGAGGGGGGCCCTGCCTCTAAAATGAGTCTCTCTGGGGAGAGAGAGGAGGGGGGCCTTCCTCTAAAATTAGTCTCTGTGGGGAGAGAAAGGAGGGGGAGCCCTGCCTCTAAAATAGTCTCTCTGGGGAGGGAGAGGAGGGGGGCCTTCCTGTGACATCGGGTGCTGTAGGTGTCCTGGAGGGCAGGCAGTGTGACCCCAGTGATGTGGAGAGCCCTGCAGTTACCGTGATACAGCCCGACAGGATGCTCTGATTTGTGCATCTGTAAAAGTTTGTGAGGGTCTTAGGGGCCAAGCCAAATTTCTTCGGCCCCCTGAGGTTGAGGAGGGTCGCTGTTGCGCCTTTCTTCACCACCCTGTCTGTGTGGGTGGGACCATTTCAGATCGTCAGTGTAGTGTACGCCAAGGAACTTGAAGCTTTCCACTTCTCCACTGCGGTCCTGTCAATGTGGATAGGGGCGTGATCACTCTGCTGTTTCCTGAAGTCCACGATCAGCTCCTCGTTTTGTTGACGTTGAGTGAGAGGTTAATTTCCTGGCACTACTCCACCAGGGCCCTCACCTCCTCCTGTAGGGCGGTCTCGTCATTGTTGGTAATCAGGCCTACTACTGTTGTGTCGTCTGCAAACTTGATGATTGAGTTGGAGGCGTGCTTGGCCACTCAGTCATGGGTGCACGCACCCTTGTGGAGCCCCTGTGTTGAGGATCAGTGAAGTGGAGGTGTTGTTTTCCTACCTTCACCACCTGGGGGCGGCCCGTCAGGAAGTCCAGGACCCAGTTGCAGAGGGCGGGGTTCAGACCCAGGGCCCCGAGCTTGATGATGATCTTGGAGGGTCCTATGGTGTGAATGCTGAGCTATAGTCAATGAACAGCATTCTTACATAGGTATTCCTCTTGTCCAGATGGGATAGGGCAGTGTGCAGTGTGATGGCGATTGCATCGTCTGTGGATCTATTGGGGCGGTAAGCAAAATTGTAGTTGGGGTCTACTATAAATTAGTAAACTATAAAAGCTAATTTACAAACATTTTCTAAAATGTATATATAGTGTTTTGGAATGAAACTCTTCTCATGTTTCCCCATCTGAGCTCAGAGTAGATGAGAGACGTAATGTTAGTCTCTGTTGTGTTGAAGTCCAATCAAGCAGGAGAGACCAGCCTCCCCTGTACCCAGCTGTGTGTCCATGAAGACTGACACACATCTATGGGTCAACCTATAAACTTCAGAGAGGGAGAATTTTTCTACTGAACAAAGGTAAGAAGAACTCATGGGTCATGGTCAGTGAGTTAAACAACACTGTCTCTAGTCATTTCTCCTCTCCCATTTTCCCATTTATTTTTTGTTGTTTTCATAATCCATAGGCTAATCCTTTTTTTCCATTTTCATAGTCCTGAAACAATATTAAACAAACACAACATTCCCTCCTGTGTGTGTGTGTGTGTGTGTGCGTGCGTGCGTGTGTGTGTGTGTGTGTGTGTGTGTGTGTGTGTGTGTGTGTGTGTGTGTGTGTGTGTGTGTGTGTGTGTGCACTCCCCTGGATGAGGAGATGTAATCTGATGTTTTGTCCACAGAAACCAACAGGAGAGATCAGAGTCAGAGATTCTCAGTGGTCAGTCTTCCCAGAGTCATCAAAACAGACCTGGCCTCCATATTCAGTGTATGTGGTCCTGTTATGTACATTTATTTTTGTTTACCTCAAGTAAAGTTGATATGTCAATCATTCATTCATGTGTTAATGAGAAAGCATTTAGTCTCTTGCTTAAACTTATTTACTTGATTCATTTCAGTTGCTTGAAGACAATATTATGACATTTGTGAAGAACGAGCTTTAAGATGTTCAAGAGGATTTCTTAGTCCAGAACTCCCAGAAGGCTTTGAGAGTCCAGAAGCAGGATAAGGAAGTGGTGGATGCTGAAGATGAGAAGCAGGAGAGCAGTGCCAGAGGGGGGGCCCTGAAGATCACACTGCACGTCCTGAGGAAAATGAACCAGAAGGAGCTTGCTGACACACTGGAGAAAAGTAAGAGCTGTCTGCCTCATGTTGAATGCTGTTTTTAGAACATTTAAAGCTGTAGCTAAAGTACAGCTAAATATAGCTGTGTAACTCAATGATATTGTAGCATCCTTAACACAACAACTAGTGACCTCATCAAGGAGCAGAGAGAGAGAGAGAGAGAGAGAGAGAGAGAGAGAGATAAAGAGAGGAGAGAGAGAGAGAGAGAGAGAAGAGAGAGAGAGAGACAGAGAGACAGAGAGAGAGAGAGAGAACAATGATATAAATCAGTCAAAACCAGTGTGTAATGCATTATGAAAACATTTACAGATTTATACAGACAAGAGAATAAATGATTATAATTTAAACTTATAAGACAGTCTTACAATACTGTAGGGCATTAAATCAGATGTATATATTAATATCCTCTGTGTTATTTCTTTTATTCAGATGAGCTTTGCTGTGATTTCCCAACGTGAACTCAATCTAATCTAAAGAAGAAGTTTCAATGTGTATTTGAGGGGATCGCTAAACAAGGAAACCCAACACTTCTCAATAAGATCTACACAGAGCTCTACATCACAGAGGGTGGAACAGGAGAGGTCAATAATGAACATGAGCTGAGACAGATTTGAGACAACAATCAGGAAACAAGCAAGACCCAGAGACTGCAATCAAATGTAACGACATCTTCAAACCCTTAACCGGACAAGACAAACTTATCAGAAATGTGCTGACAAAGGGAGTCGCTGGCATTGGAAAAAACAGTCTCTGTGCAGAAGTTCATTTTGGACTGGCTGAAGGAAAAGCAAATCAGGATGTCCAATTTGTATTTTCATTTTTTTTCCCTTTTCGGGAGCTGAATTTGATGAAAAAAGGAAAAAACACACTTTCATTGAACTTCTCAATCAATTCTCAATGGAAAACCAAAGAATCAAGAATCTCCAACTACGACAAGTACCAAAGTTCTGTTCATCTTTGATGGTCTGGATGAGTGCCGACTGCCCCTAGACTTTCCAGAAGAACAAGATTTGTTTTGACGTCACAGAGTCAAACTCAGTGGATGTTCTGCTGACAAATCTCATCAAGGGAAATCTGCTTCCCTCTGCTCTCCTCTGGATAACTAACAGACCTGCAGCAGCCAATAAGATCCCTTCAGTGTGTGTTGACCAGGTGACAGAGGTACGAGGGTTCAATGACCCACAGAAGGAGGTAGTACTTCAGGAAGAGATTCAGTGATGAGGACCTGGCCAGCAGAATCATCTCACACATAAAGACATCAAGGAGCCTCCACATCATGTGCCACATTCCAGTCTTCTGTTTGGATTTCTGCAATCGTCCTTGAACACATGCTGAAACATAAGAGAGAAGAGATGCCCAAGACTCTGACTGAGATGTACTCACACCTTGGTGGAGTTTCATACCAAACAGAAGAATGAAAAGTATATTGGGAAAGAAGAGACAGGTCCACACTGGAATTAAAGAGAGCATTCTGTCACTGGGAAAACTGGCTTTTCAACAGCTTGTGAAGGGCAATCTGATTTTCTATGAAGAAGAGCTGAAAGAGGCTGGCATTGATGTCAATGAAGCCTCTGTGTACTCAGGATTGTGCACACAGCTCTTTAAAGAGGGAATGTGGGCTGTACCAGGACAGGTGTACTGCTTCGTGCATCTGAGCATTCAGGAGTAGTTTCTGGCTGCTGTATATGTGTTCCTCTCATTCATCAACAACAATGAGAATCTAATGGCCGAACCTCAAGTTACTGAAGTTACTGTCTACAAGAGTGCTGTGGAATAAAGCCTTACAAAGTGAGACGGGAAACCTGGACCTTTTCCTCCGCTTCCTTCTGGGCCTCTCACTGGAGTCCAATCAGAAGCACTTACGAGGTCTACTGACAAAGACAAGAAGCAGCTCACAGAGCCATGAAGAAACAGTCAAGTACATCAAAGAGAAGATCAGGGAGAATCCCTCTCCCAGAGAGGTGCATCAATCTGTTCCACTGTCTTAATGAACTGAATGACCATTCTCTAGTGGAGGAGATCCAAAGCTACCTGAGATCAGGAAGTCTCTCAGAAGCCTACCTGTCACCTGCACAGTGTCAGCTCTGGTCTTTGTGTTGCTGACTTCAGAAAAGGAGCTGGATGTGTTTTTGACCTGAAGAAATACTCCAGATCAGAGGAGTGTCTTCTGAGGCTGCTGCCAGTGGTCAAAAGCCTCCAGAGCTGCTCTGTGAGTACATCAAATGACATTTAAGTACTAATCAATCAGGAAGAAAATATTCAGTTTAGAGTAAAATATGTATTATAATATGTATAGATAATTTATATTGAAAAACATATTGAATAAATGTTCACATTAGTATAACAATATGACCATACAATTCTAGGAGACGGAAGATGAATCTATATGTTGTTTAAGAGAATAAACCCAAATGCATCTGCCATTGTCCTTCTACACTACTGGTGTTAAATTAACAGTTTGTGAAAACATGATGATCTCTCTGTCAGGTTGTCAGGCTGTCTAGTCACAGAGAAGGCTGTGCTTCTCTTGGTCTCAGCTCTGAAGTCAAACGCCCTCACACCTGAGAGAGCTGGACCTGAGCTACAATGACCTGAAGGATTCAGGAGTGAAGCTTGCTCTCTGCTGTCCTGGGGAATCCCACTGTAAAACTGGAGGACTCTGAGGTCAGTATTTCTGTAGTTGGTCAACAAGTGATAACTGTTCACCAGATCCACATGTGTTTACCAGGCACACATAGTCCACACCATATTGTGTTTGGACAGTGAAGCTTACAGTTTTACATTTGGTGCTATGCTCCAGCATTTTGGATTTGAGATAGAATGTTTCATGTTAGGCAACAGTACAGAATGTCACCTTTTATTTGATGTTAATGGTGAGAGGTTAGCATACCTTTTATTTGAGGTTTCTTCAGTACATAATCAGTTTTACTGTTTAGATACGAAAGCACTTAATGTATGTAGTTCTCTCCATTTGAAAAAGTTGTAATCATTTGGACATATTCACTTATATTGTATTAAAGTAGTCAGAAGTTTAGTATTTGGTCCCATATTCCTTACCTGCAGTGCTTACATCAATCTTGTGATTCTACAAACTTGTTGAATGCATTTGCCAGTAATTTTTGGTTCACACACACTGGACAACACTCACACACTGGACACACACACATGGACACACACACACACTGGACACACACACCACTGGACCACACACACACACACACTTGACACACACTGGACACACACACACACTGGACACACACTGGACACACACGCACACACATTTGACACACAACACACACTGGACACTCACACAACCTGGCAAACACACACACACACTGGACGCACACACACACACACTGGACCACACACATACACACTGGACACCACACACACACACACACGCTGGACACACACACTGGACACACACACTGTACACACACACACTGGACACACAAACACACACACTAGGATTAATTTAGTCAAAAGTTAAGTATTTGGTACCACATTCCTTACCTGCAGTGATTACATCAAGCTTCTGATTCTACAAACTTGTTGAGTGCATTTGCAGTTTGTCTTGGTTGTGTTTTGATGATGTTTTTCCAATAGAAACTGAATGGTGAATAATGTCCTGTCGTTTAAGAGTCACTTCACTTGTATTGTCAGTAAGAATAGAAGATGTTTTCTGAACACTTCTACATTCATGTGGATGCTACCATGATTATGAATAATCATGAATGAATCGTGAATGATGATGAATGAGAAAGTTACAGAGGAACAAGGATCATACCCCCTCTGTTATTGGTAATGGTGAGAGGTTAGCATGTTTTGTTGTAGCCTCTGTAACTTTCTCATTCATTATTATTCGTGATTCATTCATGATTTTTCTTAATCATTGCATCATCAGGATTACTTTAGTAGTGTTTAGAAACATGTTATCTACTCACTTAGAAAGAAAATTACTCCAGTCATCATCCACCATTTAGTTACTATTGGACAAAACATAAACCCAAAACACAACCAAAACAAACTGCAAATGCAACCAACGAGTTTTGGGACAAAATACTAAACCTTTGACTACTTTAATACACTATAAGTTAGTTGTCAGAATACTTATGACTTCTTCAAATAGGGGGACTAGATACATAAAGTGCTTTTATTTTTCTAAACGGTGAAACAGATATACATGAAAATACCCATGACTCTCCACCGAGGTCGCCCCCACGGAAACACCCAGACATCGCCCCACACACTGGGCAGACCACTCCTTAAGAGCCCTCTGTTGCCACGAAATAGAGGGGTTATGGGTAATCAACCAGGGAAGCCCCAGCACCACTGGATACGCAGGAGAGTCGATCAGATATAACTGAATAGTTTCCTCATGACCCCCCTGCGTACTCATCCTAAGTGGCGCTGTGACCTCCCTAATCAACCTCGATCCCAACGGGCGGCTATCTAGTGCATGTACAGGGAAGGAGCATTGACAGGAAGGAGGGGAATCCCTAACTTAACACAACATAACACAAAAATTCCGATCAACAAAATTCCTAGCTGCGCCTGAATCTACTAGCGCCTTATGCTGGGAATGAGGTGCAACCTGTGGAAAACTGACAGGGATACATAGGTGCATAACAGAGAGCTCTGGGTAAGTGGGGCGCCTACTCACCTGGAAGGACTCCCCAGTGCGTGGCCTGCTGTCTCGTCCTCCTGGAGACCCTCCCCCAGCACCTAGCCGCAGTGTGCCCTCCACGGCCACAGTTGGTGCAGGGGACGGCCCCCCTTGGGCTCCTTCTCCTCCTCTCTCTAGCGCCACAACTCCGAGCCGAGCTCCATAGGGCTCGGCTCGGAGGTGCTGGAGGATGGAATGGACGGCCCCCACTCGGGACGTCCGCGGGTGACCATCAGGGTGTCGAGACGGATGGACATGTCCACCAACTGGTCGAACGAGAGATTGGTGTCCCTGCAGGCCAGCTCTCGGCGGACGTCCTCCCGCAGACTGCATCGATAGTGGCGAACTCCTGGGCGCTCCTCTTCCCCTGTCGGAGGTAGAATAGACGCTCCCCCCGCCACTTTCCCCCTCAGGTGGATGGTCGAACACGGCCCGGAAGCGGCGGGAGAGAACTCCGCGTAGGTGATAGTGGCGGCGTCTATCCCCCTCCATTCGGCGTTGGCCCACTCCAACGCTTTGCCGGTGAGACAGGAGATGAGGGCGGAAACGCTCTCGTGTCCCGAGGGCGCCGGGTGTACGGTGGCCAGGTAGAGTTCCACCTGCAGGAGGAACCCCTGACACCCGGCAGCGGTGCCATCATACGCCCTCGGGAGCGAGAGCCGAATCCCACTGGGTTCCGGAGCTTGGATGGGCGGACTGGCCGATGGGGGTGGTGAGGTAGGTGGAGGTGTGGGTACCCCTCTGTTCTCCCATCGGTGCAGAGTTTTTATTACGTCCTGCAGGGCGGTCCCGATCTGATTGATCCTCCCACGACTCGGGCGCTGCTGCTGCTCCTGCTGATTCCATCGGTGGTGTGTAATTCTGTCAGGAATAGCTGAATGTGGATGTGGTGCAGGAATCAGGCGCAGGACACAGAAGCTTTGTCCAACACACTTTAGTAGACGATCAAGCAAATACAAACGGGCCTCAAAAGAGCCCGGAGGCGAGCGATTACGCACACCATGCGTAAACACCGAAAATACAAAATAAGTGCGCACACAAGTGCGAAACTCTCCAAAAGACTGGAGCCAAACAATACAGCACCTGCTGACAGGCGGGACAATTACACACAACACACGACTAACAAAACGAGAACTTATAGGACACTAAACGGAAACAGGTGTACAACTAAGACAAAACCAAACAAACATCGATAACATACAACGGTGGCAGCTAGTACTCCGGGGACGACGACCGCCGAAGCCTGCCCCGAACAAGGAGGAGGAGCAGCCTCGGCCGAAACCGTGACACACACCTACTCATTCAAGGGTTTTTCTTTATTTTTACTATTTTTTACATTGTAGAATAACAGTGAAGACATCAAAACTATGAAATAACAAATATGGAATCATGTAGTAACCAAAAAAGTGTTAAACAAATGAAAATATATTTTATATTTGAAATTCTTCAAATAGCCACCCTTTGCCTTGATGACAGCTTTGCACACTCTTGATATTCTCTCAACCAGCTTCACCTGGAATGCTTTTCCAACAGTCTTGAAGGAGTTCCCACATATGCTGAGCACTTGTTGGCTGCTTTTCCTTCACTCTGCCGTCCAACTCATCCCAAACCATCTCAATTGGGTTTGAGTCGGGTGATTATGGAGGCCAGGTCATCTGGTGCAGCACTCCATCACTCTCCTTCTTGGTAGAATAGAATAGCCCTTACACAGCCTGGAGGTGTGTTGGGTCATTGTCCTGTTGAAAAACAAATGATAGTCCCACTAAGCCCAAACCAGATGGGATGGCGTATCGCTGCAGAATGCTGTGGTAGCCATGCTGGTTAAGTGTGCCTTGAATTCTAAATAAATCACAAACAGTGTCACCAGCAAAGCACCCCCACACCATAACACCTCCTCCTCCATGCTTTACGGTGGGAACTACACATGCCGAGATCATCCGTTCACCCACACCGCTTCTCACAAAGACACGGCGGTTGGAACCAAAAATCTCAAATTTGGACTCCAGGCCAAAGGACAAATGTCCACAGGTCTAATGTCCATTGCTCGTGATTCTTGGCCCAAGCAAGTCTCTTCTTATTATTGGTGTCCTTTAGTAGTGGTTTCTTTGCAGCAATTCGACCATGAAGGCCTGATTCACACAGTCCCCTCTGAAAAGTTGATGTAGAGATGTGTCTGTGACTTGAACTCTGTGAAGAATTTATTTGGGCTGCAATTTCTGAGGCTGGTAACTCTGATGAACTTATCCTCTGCAGCAGAGGTAACTTTGGGTCTTCCATTCCTGTGGCGGTCCTCATGAGAGCCAGTTTAATCATAGCGCTTGATGGTTTTTGCGACTGCACTTGAAGAAACTTTAAAAAGTTCTTGAAATGTTCCTTATTGAATGACCATCATGTCTTAAAGTAATGATGGACTGTGGTTTCTCTTTGCTTATTTGAGCTGTTCTTGACATAATATGGACTTGGTCTTTTACCAAATAGGGCTATCTTCTGTATACCCCCCTACCTTGTCACAACACAACTGATTGGCTCAAACGCATTAAGAAGGAAATAAATTCAACAAATTAACTTTTAAGAAGGCACACCTGTTAATTGAAATGCATTCCAGGTGACTACCTCATGAAGCTGGTTGAGAGAATGGCAAGAGTGTGCAAAGCTGTCATCAAGGCAAAGGGTGGCTATTTGAAGAATCTAAAAAATAAAATATAGAAAATGTGTTTAACACTTTTTTGGTTACTACATGATTCCATATGTGTTTATTTCATAGTTTTGATGTCTTCACTATTATTCTACAATGTAAAAAATAGTTTTTAAAAAACTAAACAAAAACTTGAATGAGTAGGTGTGTTCAAACATTTGACTGGTACTGTATATATACATATATGAATAGATATGGCAGGTTTCAGGACTCTGATGTATCTGAAAATGTTGAAAAAATATATTTTCACCACCAAAGAATAGCAGTGTGATTTTAATATGATTTGACTCTTTGCAGGCTGTCAGGCTGTGGAGTCACAGAGGAAGGCTGTGCTTCTCTGGTCTCAGCTCTGAAGTCAAACCCCTCACACCTGAGAGAGCTGGATCTGAGTAACAATGACCTGAAGGATTCAGGAGTGAAGCTGCTCTCTGCTGGACTGGGGAATCCCCACTGTAAACTGGAGACTCTGAGGTCAGTATTCCTGTAGTTGGTCAACAAGTGATAACTGTTCACCAGATCCACATGTGTTTACCAGGCACACATAGTCCACACCATATGTGTTTGGGACAGTGAAGCTTACAGTTAAAAATGTGGTGCTATGCTCCAGCATTTTGGATTTCAGATATAATGTTTCATATTAGGTAATAGTACAGAATGTCTCCTTTTATTTAAAGGTATTCATATATATATATATATTACCGTTTAGAAATGAAAGCACTTTATGTATCTTGTTCTCCCATTTGAAAAAGTCGTAATAATTTGGACATATTTACTTATATTGTATTAAAGTAGTCTATTTTAATGAGGGAAATAAGTATTTGACCCCCCCTCTCAATCAGAAAGATTTCTGGCTCCCAGGTGTCTTTTATACAGGTAACGAGCTGAGATTAGGAGCACACTCTTAAAGGGAGTTCTCCTAATCTCAGTTTGTTACCTGTATAAAAGACACCTGTCCACAGAAGCAATCAATCAATCAGATTCCAAACTCTCCACCATGGCCAAGACCAAAGAGCTCTCCAAGGATGTCAGGGACAAGATTGTAGACCTACACAAGGCTGGAATGGGCTACAAGACCATCGCCAAGCAGCTTGGTGAGAAGGTGACAACAGTTGGTGCGATTATTTGCAAATGGAAGAAACACAAAATAACTGTCAATCTCCCTCGGGCTGGGGCTCCATGCAATATCTCACCTCGTGGAGTTGCAATGATCATGAGAACGGTGAGGAATCAGCCCAGAACTACACGGGAGGATCTTGTCAATGATCTCAAGGCAGCTGGGGCCCATAGTCACCAAGAAAACAATTGGTAACACGCTACGCCGTGAAGGACTGAAATCCTGCAGCGCCCGCAAGGTCCCCCTGCTCAAGAAAGCACATATACAGGCCAGTCTGAAGTTTGCCAATGAACATCTGAATGATTCAGGGGAGAACTGGGTGAAAGTGTTGTGGTCAGATGAGACCAAATCGAGCTCTTTGGCATCAACTCAAACTCGCCTTGTTTGGAGGAGGAGGAATGCTTGTCACACTCTGGCTCCGGGACTGTGTAATTAGAGCCAGGGTGTATTTCATTTGGTGGTGTTGGGTATGGGTGTGTTTCTTTTGTTTGTGTTTTTGTGGTGATTGGTCTGGTGACTCCCAATCGGAGGTAACGAGTGTCAGCTGTCGGCTCGTTATCTCTGATTGGGAGCCATATTTATACTGTGTGTTTTTCACCTTGTGTTTGTGGGTTTTTGTTCCTGTGTTCAATTGTTCTATGTTACGTGTTCCTGTTCAGTAGTAGTCACTGAGGACGTTACGATCGTGTTTTGTTTCGTTTTCGTGTGTGCGCTTTACATAATAAAGTATGTACGCTTATCACGCTGCGCCTTGGTCCGCTCATTTTCAAGACGATCGTGACACAAAAAACCCACCATCAAAGGACCAAGCGGCGTGTCAAGCGGCAACAGTATCCACCTGTAAAGGATTCATGGACATGGGAGGAGATACTGGCTGGAGAGGGTCCTTGGGCACAACCGGGAGAATATCGCCGCCCTCGTGAAGAGCTGGAGGCAGCCAAAGCCGAGAGGAGGTGGTATGAGGAGGCAGCACGGAGTCGAGGCTGGGAGCCCGTGGACGAGAGGCAACCCCAAGAAATTTTTTTTTGGGGGGCACATGGCTTGGGCGGCTGGGCAGCAGGAGGCTGCCACAGGTAGACGTGGAGAGAAGGCTACCGGAGTACGGGAGCCATTGGCGAGTAGAGGGAGGGAAGTTGTTGTGGCACGGCGTGAGAGACTGAAGTGTGTTTACCAGTCCGGTCCGGCCTGTTCCTGAGCCCCGGTTAAGGCCAGTGGTGTGTGTTCCCCAGTACTGACCGGCCTGTGTCTACTCCACGCATCAAGCCCACGGTGTGCGTCGCCAGCCCAGCCCGGCCTGTTCCTGCGCCACGTACGAAGCCTACGGTGTGCGTCGCCAGCCCAGCCCGGCCTGTCCCTGCGCCACGTAGGAAGCCTACGGTGTGCGTCGCCAGCCCAGCCCGGCCGGTTTCCTGTGCCACGTAGGAAGCCTACGGTGTGCGTCGCCAGCCCACCCCGGCCGGTTCCTGTGCCACGTACGAAGCCTACGGTGTGCGTCGCCAGCCCAGCCCGGCCTGTTCCTGCGCCACGTACGAAGCCTACGGTGTGCGTCGCCAGCCCAGCCCGGCCTGTCCCTGCGCCACGTAGGAAGCCTACGGTGTGCGTCGCCAGCCCAGCCCGGCCGGTTCCTGTGCCACGTACGAAGCCTACGGTGTGCGTCGCCAGCCCAGCCCGGCCTGTTCCTGCGCCACGTACGAAGCCTACGGTGTGCGTCGCCAGCCCAGCCCGGCCTGTCCCTGCGCCACGTAGGAAGCCTACAGTGTGGGTCGCCAGCCCAGCCCGGCCGGTTCCTGTGCCACGTACGAAGCCTACGGTGTGCGTCGCCAGCCCGGCCCGGCCTGTTCCTGCCACTCGCACCAAACCAGGGGTGCGAGTCGCCAGCCTGGTCCAGCCCGTTCCGGCTATTCGCACCAAAGCCTCCTGTGTGTCCCCAGAGTCCTGTGCGTCCTGTTGCTGCTCCCCCCGCACTAGCCCTGAGATGCGTGTCCTCAGCCCGGGACCACCAGTTCCGGCACCACGCACTAGGCCTCGTGTGCGTACCCAGGATCCGTCAGCCAACCATGAGCAGCCAGAGATCCGTCAGACAGCCATGAGCAGCCAGATCCGTCAGCCAGCCATGAGCAGCCAGATCCGTCAGCCAGCCATGAGCAGCCAGATCCGTCAGCCAGCCATGAGCAGCCAGATCCGTCAGCCAGCCATGAGCAGCCAGATCCGTCAGCCAGCCATGAGCCGTCCAGCCGGGATCCGCCAGAGCCGTCCAGCCGGGATCCGCCAGAGCCGTCCAGCCGGGATCCGTCAGAGCCGTCCAGCCGGGATCCGCCAGAGCCGTCCAGCCGGGATCCGCCAGAGCCGTCCAGCCGGGATCCGCCAGAGCCGTCCAGCCGGGATCCGCCAGAGCCGTCCAGCCGGGATCCGCCAGAGCCGTCCAGCCGGATCCGCCAGAGCCGTCCAGCCGGGATCCGCCAGAGCCGTCCAGCCGGGATCCGCCAGAGCCGTCCAGCCGGGATCCGCCAGCCAGCCAGGATCCGCCAGAGCCAGCCAGCTAGGATCCGCCATTTAGTCCGGTGCTGCCCCTTAGCTCGGTGCTGCTCCTTATCCTGGTGCTGCCCCTTATCCTGGTGCTGCCCCTTAGTCCGGTGCTGCCCCTTAGCTCGGTGCTGCTCCTTATCCTGGTGCTGTCCCTTAGTCCGGTGCTGCCCCTTTAGTCCGGTGCTGCCTCTTAGTCCGGTGCTGCCCCTTAATCCAGGTCGGTTAGGTTGTAGGGTGGTCAAATGGAGGAGGCTACTAAAGCGGGTAGTGACTATGGTGGGGTGGGGACCACGACCAGTGCCAGAGCCGCCTCCGTGGAGCAACACCCACCCAGCCCTCCCCATTTTTTTGGGTGTAGGCGCGGTCGGAGTCCGCGCCTTTTGGGGGGGGGGGTACTGTCACACTCTGGCTCCGGGACTGTGTAATTAGAGCCAGGGTGTATTTCATTTGGTGGTGTTGGGGTATGGGTGTGTTTCTTTTGTTTGTGTTTTGTGGTGATTGGTCTGGTGACTCCCAATCGGAGGTAACGAGTGTCAGCTGTCGGCTCGTTATCTCTGATTGGGAGCCATATTTATACTGTGTGTTTTTCACCTTGTGTTTGTGGGTTTTTGTTCCTGTGTTCAATTGTTCTATGTTACGTGTTCCTGTTCAGTAGTAGTCACTGAGGACGTTACGATCGTGTTTTGTTTTCGTTTTCGTGTGTGCGCTTTACATAATAAAGTATGTACGCTTATCAAGCTGCGCCTTGGTCCGCTCATTTTCAAGACGATCGTGACAATGCTGCCTATGACCCCAAGAACACCATCCCCACCGTCAAACATGGAGGTGGAAACATTATGCTTTGTGGGTGTTTTTCTGCTAAGGGGACAGGACAACTTCACCGCATCAAAGGGACGATGGACGGGGCCATGTACCGTCAAATCTTGGGTGAGAACCTCCTTCCCTCAGCCAGGGCATTGAAAATGGGTTGTGGATGGGTATTCCAGCATGACAATGACCCAAAACACACGGCCAAAGCAACAAAGGAGTGGCTCAAGAAGAAGCACATTAAGTTCCTGGAGTGGCCTAGCCAGTCTCCAGACCTTAATCCCATAGAAAATCTGTGGAGGGAGCTGAAGGTTCGAGTTGCCAAACGACAGCCTTGAAACCTTAATGACTTGGAGAAGATCTGCAAAGAGGAGTGGGACAAAATCCCTCCTGAGATGTGTGCAAACCTGGTGGCCAACTACAAGAAACGTCTGACCTCTGTGATTACCAACAAGGGTTTTTCCACCAAGTACCAAGTCATGTTTTGCAGAGGGGTCAAAAACGTATTTCCTCATTAAAATGCAAATCAATTTATAACATTTTTTGACATGCGTTTTTCTGGATTTTTTTGTTGTTATTCTGTCTCTCACTGTTCAAATAAACCTACCATTAAATTATAGACTGATCATGTCTTTGTCAGTGGGCAAACGTACAAAATCAGCAGGGGATCAAATACTTTTTTTCCCCTCACTGTATATTGTATTAAAGTAGTCATAAGTTTAGTATTTGGTCCCATATTCCTTACCTGCAGTGATTACATCAAGCTTGTGATTCTACAAACTTGTTGAATGCATTTGCAGTTTGTCTTGGTTGTGTTTTGGATGATGTTTTTTCCAATAGAAACTGAATGGTGAATAATGTCCTGTTATTTTGGAGTCACTTCACTTGTATTGTCAGTAAGAATCGAAGATGTTTCTGAACACTTCTACATTCATGTGGATGCTACCATGATTATGAATAATCATGAATGAATCGTGAATGATGATGAATGAGAAAGTTACAGAGGAACAAGGATCATACCCCCTCTGTTATTGGTAATGGTGAGAGGTTAGCATGTTTTGTTGTAGCCTCTGTAACTTTCTCACTCATTATTATTCATGATTCATTCATGATCTTTCTTAATCATGGCATCATCAGGATTCATTTAGTAGTGTTTAGAAACAAGTTATCTACTCACTTAGACAGAAAATTACTCCAGTCATCATCCACCATTCAGTTACTATCGGGCAAAACATAACCCAAAACATAACCCAAAACAAACTGCAAATGCAACCAACGAGTTTACAACCAAATACTCAACTTTTGACAACTTTAATACACTATAAGTGAATTTGTCAGAATACGTTTGACTTCTTCAAATGGGGGGACTAGATACATAAAGTGATTCATTTCTAAACGGTGAAACAGATATGTATTAAAATACCCTCAAATAAAAGGTGACATTATATACTGTCACCCTCATATGAAATATTTGATCTCAAATCCAAAATGCTGGAGTATAGAGCCACATTTAAAATGTTATCTTCACTGTCAAAATAGATATGGTGTGGACTGTATACTCAATACAATCTAAATCTGATACCTCACTGTCTGTCTTTTGACTGATACTGCTTTTTAAACTGCTCTGGTCAGTCTACTCAAATATTTGTACTATACATGTTTCTCTCTACAAGCAATATTATGATAATTTCTAATAATGAAACATTAATTTATGAATAGATATGGCAGGTTTCAGGATACTGATGTATCTTAATATGTAGAAAAAATATACTGCCACTATTTTCACCACCAAAGAATAGCAGTGTGGTTTTAATATGATTTGACTCTTTGCAGGCTGTCAGGCTGTCTAGTCACAGAGGAAGGCTGTGCTTCTCTGGTCTCAGCTCTGAGGTCAAACCCCTCACACCTGAGAGAGCTGGACCTGAGCTACAATCACCCAGGACATTTTGGAGTCAGACTGCTCTCTGCTGGACTGGAGGATCCACACTGCAGACTGGAGAAACTCAAGTATGTAGAGGGTTTATGTCAATGTTCATATCAGACATGTTTGGAGTTATCAGGCTAGTTAAGACAAACATTCTGACCATCACTTGGACTAAGTTATATGCTGACTGTGTGTGTGTGTGTGTGTGTGTGTGTGTGTGTGTGTGTGTGTGTGTGTGTGTGTGTGTGTGGTGTGTGTGTGTGTGTGTGTGTTGTGTGTGTGTGTGTGTGTGTGTGTGTGAGTTCAGGTGTATCCCTCAATGACTGTCTGTTCTTCTGCTTACCGCTACAGTGTGGAACATGGTGGAGAGAACACAATGAAACCTGGAAAATGTGAGTGTTGACTGCTGTGAAGAATATGACTAAGAATAAGTCTTAATTCAAGTGAAGTCAAAATCAAAGACCACCATCATTACTTACTTGGTCGTATTAAATATCAGCTGTAGTTTCTACAGAAGCACAAATCAGGGACACCAAAGTTTACAAAGAGTTGCTTTGACAATGTGTGTGTCTGTGTGTGTTCGTGTTACTTTAGAAATGTGTGTTTGTGTTCATGCATGCATACAGGTGTGTGTGTGTGTGTGTGTGTTTGTGTGTGTGTGTGTGTGTTCAGGGTGTGTGTGTGTGTGTAATTAATGGGAATAAGTGTGTTTTATATTACCATACAGTATAACATATGATCATTGAACAAATCTCAAGTTACCTTAACTTCTCCTTTTGATACCTAGAAACATCTACATTAAATGAATTAGTGAAAAGTGAGTTAACATTCTAATGTGAATGATGATGATTTCTAATATTGTGTCTGGTTTCATCCATCAGATGTCTGTGATCTCACACTGGACCTAAACACAGTAAACAGATTCCTCTCTCTGTCTGAGGAGAACAGAAAGGTGACATGGTGGGACGAGGAGCAGCCGTATCCTGATCACCCAGAGAGATTTGAGTTCTGGCCTCAGGTGCTGTGTAGAGAGGGTCTGACTGGGCGCTGTTACTGGGAGGTAGAGTGGAGTGGGAGAGGGGTTGATATAGGAGTGGCATATAAAGGAATCAGCAGGAGAGGAAGGGGTGATGACTGTTGGCTTGGATACAATGACAAGTCCTGGAGTCTGTTCTGCTCTGACAACAGTTACTCTGCCTGTCACAATAATAAGTCCACTACCATAGACGTCCCCTCCTCCAGCTCCCACAGAGTAGGAGTGTATCTGGACTGGCCAGCCGGCACTCTGTCCTTCTACAGAGTCTCCTCTGACACACTGACCCACCTGAACACATTCCACTCCACATTCACTGAGCCCCTCTATCCAGGGTTTTAGGGTTTGGGATGATGGGGACTCAGTGTCCCTGTAAATAATAACCATGGTAACACTGACACACACACACTGGAAACACACACACACAAACACATTAAACACACACACACACACACACTGTACACACACACACACACACACTGTACACACACACACACACACTGAACACACACACTGGACACACACAAACACAAACACACTAGACACAAACAAACACACACACACAAACACTGGACAAACACAAACACTGGACACACTCACACTGGACACACACACACACACACATGGAAACACACACACTGGACACACACACACTGGATACACACACACACACACACACTGGACACACACAAACTGGACACAAACACACACACACTGGACACATACACTGGACACACACACACACACTGGACACACACACACTGGATACACACACAAACACACACACTGGACACACATACACAATGGACACACACACTGAACACACACACACTGGACACACACACACACACACTGGACACACACACACGCACACTGGATACACACACTGAACACACACACTGGACACACACACACACACACACTGAACACACACACACTGGACACGCATCAACACACATACACTGGACACACACACACAATGGATACACACACACACACACACACACACACTGGACACACACACACTGAACACACATACACTGAACGCACACACACATCACACACACACACACACACTGGACACACACACACCCAATGGACACACACACACACACACACACACACACACTGGACACACCCACACTGGACACAAACACACACTGGACACACACACACACTGGATACACACACACACACAAAGGACACACACACTGGACACACACACACACACACACTGGACACACACACACACAGGACACACGCACACACACAAGGAACACACACACTGGACACACACACACACACACTGGACACAACACACACACACACTGGACACACACACACACAAACAAACACACACACACACACACACTGGATACACACACACGCTGGACACACACACACTGGACACACACAAACACACACACACACTGGACACACAACACACACACACACACACACACACACTGGACACACACACACATACACACATTGGATTCACACACACACACACTGGACACACACATACATACACATTGGACACACACACACTGAACACACACACACTGGACACACACACACTGAACACACACACACTGGACACACTGGACACACACAAACACACACTGAACACACACACACACACACACACTGGACACATTTCCATGTGTTGTATTTTGATGAAAGGAAATCCCATATAGCCTACTGGACAGGACTTTGCTATGGCATCTTCTGTTTGGGTGTCTCAGGTCAGGTCTGAGCCATGATCAGAATGTGTCTCTGTGTCTATTTCCAGCCCTGCCATTTCTACCTGTCCTGATTTAGTGTTTCACCCCTGACCTCCTCACACACCGTCTCACTGTCCATGTCTGCTTTTAGCTCCCACCTCTACTTCACTGTGTTATAATGGACCTTATGCTTGTTATGTCACCTCTGGAACCAGTTATCAAACATACTGACCTTTCTGACCCTATCCCATGGCCCTACTTTCTACAACTGAACATTTAAATTCCTCTATGAGTTTTGTTTCGTGTCCATTTACTTATGTATGTATTTGTTGTATATATTGGGTTGTGCTGCAGAGCATCATGGGGGTTTGTATGTATTGAAGATGATCACGTTCCAGATAAATGGTTGAACTGATTCCTGTCTCCTGTCTCATCATTATTGAATTGTTTATACAGACGTGGTTATGAAACCCACGAGACATAACAAAAGATTGGTGATGAGTAAGTCTGAATCTACAGGAACTATTCTGTCTGGAAGAAGTGGGTTTTTTACAACTGTTTAAAACTGTTATTTTCTGTGGTACAGAATAGGCTAATGTTAGCACAGTGTATTGATAGCAGAGGCAAGTGCATAGTCTACCTAGCTAAAGAAAGAGAGTTAACATCGTCATGGACGGCAGAAAAGGACTGGAGACGGACGTCGGAGCGGGAAAAACAACTTGATTAAAAAGGGAGGAATATACATTGATTGAAGGAAAGGACATTTATTCAACTGTGAAGACAAACCATGGTTGAGGACAATATTGAAGTGAGTGACAATCAGGAGCTTATTGAGAAATGAACAATTATTGGAATTGTTTGGAAACATTGGACAGTTTGATGAAAGTATTGAGCAGTGGAGCTCATATACAGAACGGTTTGAATATTTTGTTCTTGTAAATGACATGGATGAGGACAACATTGTGCCTACATGTTTTAGTGTGTAATGGGGCCAAAAGACATTTCATTTACTAGGCAGCCTGCTACAGCCAGACAGAACAGGTAATAAGACGTATGGGGATATTGTGGAGATACTTAAAGGACATTTTTCACCAGAACCACTAGTTAATGCTGAAAGGTTCAGGTTCCACAGGAGACATCAGGAAGAGGGAGAATCAGTAACAATGTTTGCTGCTGCATTAAAGAAACTACCAGAACACTGAGTTTAATGCTGTTCTAAATGACATCATTAGAGACAGACTAGTATGTGGGCTACGGAGTGAAGCTACACAAAAGAGATTGTTGACTGAAAGTCATCTGACCTTGGCAAAGGACATTGAAATCAGTGTGTCCATGGAACTAGCTGCTAAAGAGGCTCACCAGTTGAGTTCATCAGGAACTTAGTGGGTTCATCTAACAATCCTAATCACCAGCTGATACATTTTAATCTCATACACAGGGTAAACCTTCCACCTAGAAAACATCATTTAATAGAAATCACAACCGCTCCTCTGTGTGATCTATGTAATCAAGGTGCCTTGGGCTCCTTTAATCATATGTACTGGGAGTGACCAGGGGACATGTTTTGGAAAGAGGTATCCTCATACCTTGTTACCCCAAAACTGTTATTACTGAATGATAATTCACCACTGTCATTACAGCAAAGACGTATAATGTTGTCAGGTTGGACAGCAGCTAAAAAGATGTTGGAACTAAGATGGCAACCACCACACCTCATTGGATCAGCACTTTTATAGATATGATTTATTTAGAACTATCCACTGCTAGGATCCATGGGGCTAGCCAAACAACAAATGCAGCTGAAACCATAAAATAACTCCTGTAGTGGGTTTTACCCAACAGATTGACCGTTAATTATAATTTGTGTGCAAATGTGTACCTTGATTTAGTATTTAATTATATGGAGATCAGGTTGGGTGTGTTGGGGTGGTCCCATTAGGGATTGGAGGGTGGGTTGGGGTGGTCCCAGAAGGGGTTGGAGGGTGGGTTGGGGTGGTCCCAGGATGGGTTGGAGGGTGGGTTGGGGTGGTCCCAGGAGGGGTTGGAGAGTGGGTTGGGGTGGTCCCAGGAGGGGTTGGAGGGTTGGAGGGTGGGTTGGGGTGGTCCCAGGAGGGGTTGGAGGGTGGGTTGGGGTGGTCCCAGGAGGGTTTGGAGGGTGGGTTGGGTTGGGTCCCAGGAGGGGTTGGAGGGTGGGTTGGGGTGGTCCCAGGAGGGGTTGGAGGGTGGGTGGGGTGGTCCCAGGAGGGGTTGGAGGGTGGGTTGGGGTGGTCCCAGGAGGGGTTGGAGGGTGGGTTGGGGTGGTCCCAGGAGGGGTTGGAGGGTGGGTTGGGGTGGTCCCAGGGGGGGTTGGAGGGTGGGTTGGGGTGGTCCCAGGAGGGGTTGGAGGGTGTGTTGGGGTGGTCCCAGGAGGGGTTGGAGGGTGGGTTGGGGTGGTCCCAGGAGGGGTTGGAGGGTGGGTTGGGGTGGTCCCAGGAGGGGTTGGAGGGTGGGTTGGGGTGGTCCCAGGAGGGGTTGGAGGGTGGGTTGATGCAGCTGAGGTGGGTGATTGTATATGTGGTTTATTATAATTGTATTTATCTGTAATAACTAGTTTCCATAATATACTGATATATATTTTAACAGTATTGTGTCTCTAGCTGTATAACCATTCCTGCTGCTATTTGTTCTGATATATATTTTAACAGTATTGTGTCTCTAGCTGTATAAACATTCCTGCTGCTATTTGTTCTTGTCTGTGTTCCTTTCAAATAAATAAAAAGTTTCAACAGAGTTTCAACTGAAAATCAGAGACCGGGAAATCAAGTCACATGCTGGTGTAAGGACATGGATTGTCCAGCCTGTGGTTAAAAGGGCCACATCGGACAAGTCTCCAGAAACAAAAAGAGAACAGAGAAATCACAAAAACGGGAAACAAGAAACGGACATTCCAACGAAAGACACATAGACATGTTCACACTGTTGAGTAAGAGAACACTGAGGTGAGTGACTCATCAGACCAGGAAGTCACACTGAAAATCCTGACTTTTTCCTGGCGGGCCGCACGGCTACTATGTCTCCCCCTTGCTAGAGGGACAGCCGGTGCGTATGGAGATTGACACAGGGGCAGCTGTATCTCTTGTGTCAGAAAAAAGACACTGAAACACCTTCCACTTTAACCAGTGAACCTCATGTTAAAGACTTACACAGGTGAATCTGTCGCTGTGAGAGACATCACTGATGTGACAGTTCAGGTAAACAGTCAAACTGAAAAGCTGCCACTCTATGTTGTGAAAGGAGACTATGCATCACTACTGGGATGTTCATAGATGGAGAAAATCACACTGGACTGGCCATCAGTGCATACAATGACACATGGAGTCACAGCCTACCTGCCATCTTAAAGAAACATGGAGAAGTCTTTAATGGACAGCTGGGTAGTATGAACGACATTACAGGGAAGCTTAGCATTAAGCCAGACAGCAAACCAACGTTTCTGAAAGCAGGACCTGTACCTTATGCTATCAGACCAAAAGACGAGGCTGACTTGGAGGCTTTAGTTAAGAACAAAGTACTGGAGCCGGTCAGCATGAGTGAATGCATGAGCAACACCCATCTACCAGTCCTTAACACTAGAACCGCCTGTTCTTTCAGCATATAAGAACCCGCTAGAGAAAGTTACCAGGCGTCCACTTTAGCATATGCATCAGATGCATATCAACCAGCAAGGTGCAAGGTGTGCAAACATGGTTTGTTAAATAAACGCTTGATAAATAGTGAATCATATATTGTAAAGGGTTAATTGCATGAAGAAATATTTGTGGAAATATATCAATAAAAAAATAATAACAATAGTTAATTCTACAAAATAGGCCTATAGCCTATTTCTGTTTCCCTTACAATAAAAACATTACAGTGTAAACCATTTGATCAACTGTATTTGTAGATTCAATTAGTAATAGAGTTAATAAAGTCGATTTACAGTTTATTTTGACAAAGTACAAATGAAAAAAGTATAATAATAATAATAACCAGCCAGGTGTTCAGGTGAAATGATTTGCTGTATTCCTAAACAAAAGCACCAGTGCATGAACAATTGTAAAGGATGAATTGCATAAATACATTTTTGTGGAAATATATTTATGACAAGATATAAAAACAATAATGTGTTGATTGTATCAGACACTGTACCGCGCCTTTACACATGAATCAATCACGTCTTCTCTTTATGGTTCGGTTCCACAACCTTCGGGCTTTGTGTGACAAATCAAATCGGTTCCCTGCACACAGTTTTCATGGGCCTTGTTCGGTGTGCACCTGCCGACTTGACATTGTGTATTTTTCCCCAGTGGGACCTGTGGTGCTTGGGGAAGAGGGAAAGCAGGATCTGCTGTCTTGACATTGTGTCTTTTTTCCCCAGTGGGAGCTGTGGTTCTTGGGGAAGAGGGAGAGCAGGACCTGCTGTCTTGACATTGTGTATTTTTCCCCAGTGGGAGCTGTGGTGCTTGGGGAAGAGGGAGAGCAGGACCTGCTGTCTTGACATTGTGTATTTTTCCCCAGTGGGAGCTGTGGTTCTTGGGGAAGAGGGAGAGCAGGACCTGCTGTCTTGACATTGTGTATTTTTTCCCCAGTGGGAGCTGTGGTTCTTGGGGAAGAGGGAGAGCAGGACCTGCTGTCTTGGCATTGTGTATTTTTCCCCAGTGGGAGCTGTGGTTCTTGGGGAAGAGGGAGAACAGGACCTGCTGTCTTGGCGGCCTGCTTGGTGACTGTAGCTTCTTTCTCTGTGTTCATGTGGTTCTCACCAAGCTCACATGCCAGATCCATGATGAAATGTCTCCTGCTGACTGTCTTGTCAAGGCATTGCTTGTACAACACGTGTTGATCGCAGTCATGTCGAGCACATTGTAGAACACACTCAACAGGCCAGCGGAGAGTACCCCCTTTTACAGAGTACAGTCAACAGGCCAGAGGAGAGTACCCCCCTTTTACAGAGTACAGTCAGCAGGCCAGAGGAGAGTACCCCCTTTTACAGAGTACAGTCAACAGGCCAGAGGAGAGTACCCCCTTTTACAGAGTACAGTCAACAGGCCAGAGGAGAGTACCCCCTTTTACAGAGTACAGTCAACAGGCCAGCGGAGAGTACCCCCTTTTACAGAGTACAGTCAACAGGCCAGAGGAGAGTACCCCCTTTTACAGAGTACAGTCAAACAGGCCAGAGAGAGTACCTCCTTTTACAGAGTACAGTCAACAGGCCAGAGGAGAGTACCCCCTTTTACAGAGTACAGTCTGGACAACTGGTCCAGTGCATCCACACCAACCTTTAACATAAAATAAAATAGAATAGAATAGGTTATAATTATATAGAATGATAATACTAATAGTAATAATATGAATGTAATATAATAAAAAGGGGATCCTATTTGGTGTTTGGCAGATGGGAAGGCTATCTGTATATGGTAGAGATACTGTATATACCTTTGTGTGATTGTAGTCTGTCACTGTCTCCGGTTTCTTCTTCTGGTCACTGCCGGTGGCAACAGTGGGGTGCATGGTGCTGAGGAAGCTAACACGTATTTATTTTACATCTGTACACCGTGAGTGTTGCTTTACCACTCTCCATCCACACACCGTGAGTGTTGCTTTACCACTCTCCATCACACCGTGAGTGTTGCTTTACCACTCTCCATCACACCGTGAGTGTTGCCCTACCACTCTCCATCACACCGTGAGTGTTGCTTTACCACTCTCCATCACACCGTGAGTGTTGCTTTACCACTCTCCATCACACCGTGAGTGTTGCTTTACCACTCTCCATCACACCGTGAGTGTTGCTTTACCACTCTCTATCACACCGTTAATGTTGCTTTACCAGCAGCTTCTGCCTTTGTTTGTTCACTGTTCCTGAGCAGGATAGTCTTCTTTACGTTCTGTTTCAGCTCAACCGTCTCCCCACCCTGATAATAAAGTGTTTTATTGGTATCTTCCACTAGATGGCAGTAAACACCTGCTGTAAATAGACTTTTCAACCGTATGTGTTCGGTTTCTTGGTCCTGGTGACTCCTGGGCCCTTATTCATAAAGGCAGTGTCTCAGAGGAGGAGTGCTGATCTAGGATCAGGTCCCCCCTGTCCATCTAATCTGTTTCATTATGATCTAAAAGGCAAACTGATCCCAGATCAGTACTCCTACTCTTTATGAATACTGTCACAGGTGACTCCTCAAGATGAGGCTCATGATTTATAAGTTATATTCTTTAAGAATCAATTAATATCATTAATTGAACTGCTTTGCCATGAACAGATCTGTGAGGTCTTAACTTAAAGGAACTATATAGACTTTATGGTTATTTTAATGGGGTTGAACATTCATCCCATCAGATTGTGTAACGGTATTTATGAGTTCAGAAAAATACTGACTTGGAAGCATCTCTCTGACCTCACCCTGCTGAAACACACTCAAGTAAAGACCACATAGCTACAGTTAAATGCTTGTCTGTTTTTACCCACTTTTACAGCCAATGAATGGACTGGTATCCATATGAATCAGTGGAATATACAGACTAGTTAACCATGATGAGGACTGTTATTTTATTGAATCAATTGTAGAATGCTGTGACGTAACAAAATGTGGAAAAAGGTCAAGGGGTCAGAATCCTTTCTGAATGCCCTGTATCCTCCTCTTTCTACCTGGTTTCCTTTTCCTCTGTCAACCACCAGCCTCTCATCTCCAAGACAAATGAATGAGGTGAGAAAAGGAAGACGTGGATGTACTGAGGCGGCAGGTATTTAAGGGGGTCAGCCGCAGCACTAGCCGGGACTCCGGACTAATCACAAATTCTTACTCTGAATGTATCCTGCAGCGCGCAAGGATATACATATTTGAGTGATCTAATGTAGTGCCACATAACTACCTTCATTAGCAGCCAAGCATCGATCAACATGTCACCAGAATAAGACCCTCGATATTTATTGGAAAGGAGCAACAATCTCATCACCTTGCACGTTCACCATCATTTATTTCACCTGTAACCCAGGCCCGGCGGCAGGATTAACTCGGCAAGGGGGCATCAGAAATGACTAAGGGGGCACAACTATTTTTGCTTGCTGATAACACAGGATGGATTATAATCGATAGTACAATTACACACAATGTATTTGCAGCCACGCACGGCTGTCTTGCCGCAAGAATACAGGCTACTGCACCGCTTTACAAACGTGGACAATTCATAACCGCCTCCAGAAATTGCAAGTTATGACAACGCTACACAGCTACATGCACAATACCCATCAATCCAATGCAAAACAGTTGCTAATTACCGTAATAACACTTCCTCATGCCAATACAATGCATTTCCAATGGCGGAAAGCAAACAATAATGTAGAATGCACTACCAGGACTTATCGGTCCAATGCAGCTTGGACGCAGCTACCAAGCTGTCTTCCCACCAGAGTGCCGTCCTACGCTGCGTATGATAACAGAGACATTAGTATTCCATAGCAACGAGTTGTTAATGGCAACACTATAGCTACATCGTTACTCAACCATTGGTCAAGGTCTGCCCACCCTCATCAATGTAATGCAAAGCACCTCTTCTACATTATAAAACAACATTAAAAACAATCCCATGATATTATAAACCAAACATTTCCAATCCAATCACAGAAATCAAGCAGTAGACTTGGCAGCAACGCCAATAAAGAAAATCACGTCTACGCCTATTTCTGACGTTTGCCACGCATTTCCAAAAGCTAGCAAATAACTAAATACTCCAAGCCCAGCCAGGCTGCCTGTTCTCACCCAGATTCAAAAGAGTTGCAGCCGCCTTGATGCTGTGTTGAACCTCCTCAGCAGTCTCTCCTTCCACTCCCCACGGAATTTGCTTGTAAGATCCCTCTCAAATGTCAGTTGAATCAGCTGCTCTTTCCTCCTGTGCAACATGCTCCGTCTGTGCTCACTGAATGTGCTTGTATCTCTCCCATAACTCATCAAACTGCATCTGGCTTGCAGCAGTCACTCTCTGCCTTTGAACCACGTGCCGCAAAATGTCAGTTTTTTCTCCCACAGTACAGGCGGGTTGGGTATTTCCCCAGACAAACCTGCGCTGGCTCCTCATCACCGAGGTCGTCAGGCACTAACGGAGGCGTCGGTGCTTGTAATATACTGGCGGTGCTGCTGCTAGGTTCGGTCTTGGCGGCTGCAGGCCGGGTTGGTTACCTCCTATGTCACCAGGCTGCAAGACGGTTGAGCAGGTGTCTTTGCTGCTGGGCTCAGCGGCCTTGGCCTCGGTGATTAGCGTCGGCCCAGCGGCCTTGGCCTCGGTGATTAGCGTCGGCTCAGCGGCCTTGGCCTCGGTGATTAGCGTCGGCTCAGTGGCCTTGGCCTCGGTGATTAGCGTCGGCCCAGTGGCCCTTGCCTCGGTGATTAGCGTCGGCCAAGCGGCCTTGGCCTCGGTGATTAACGTCAGCCAAGCGGCCTTGACCCCGGTGATTAGCGTCGGCTCAGCAGCCTTGGCCTCGGTGATTAGTGTCGGACCAGCGGCCTTGGCTCGGTGATTAGCGTCGGCCCAGTGGCCTTGGCCTCGGTGATTAGCGTCGGCCCAGTGGCCTTGGCCTCGGTGATTAGCGTCGGCCAAGCGGCCTTGGCCTCGGTGATTAGCGTCGGCCAAGCGGCCTTGACCCCGGTGATTAGCGTCGGCTCAGCGGCCTTGGCCTCGGTGATTAGCGTCGGACCAGCGGCCTTGGCTCGGTGATTAGCGTCAGCCCAGCGGCCTTGGCCTCGGTGATTAGCGTCGGCCCAGCAGCCTTGGCCTCGGTGATTAGCGTCGGCTCAGCAGCCTTGCCTTTGGCCTCTGTGGCAGGCTTCTACCCCCCCCCCCCCCCCCCCCCCCCCCCCCCGCTTTGATCCGATGCTGCCGTTGTGCCCTGGCGAAGCCACTTTCTAATATCCATCATACTATCAGCTACCTCCCTAACTGTTAACATTAGCTAAATTCCATCCAGCTGCGCGTTTTGTTTTTCGTAGTAAGTAACTTTGAAAGTAAACCTAAACGGTCAAATTGACCCGCCCTTCTACTGTGAAGTTTTTTTCAACCGGTAAAATATGTATGACGTACGTATGATGCGTGCAAGGGAGTTGCATGAATGAAGCATACACAACAAATGGGTTGGGCGTGACGGAGGGGGCAGATTGTGGGACAGAATATGGATACAGAACTGAGGAGGAACAATATTCGAACTAAGGGGGCATTGTCCTCTTCTGCCCCCTGGTGGCGCCGGGCCTGGGTGTGTTGAACATGCATGTATGAGAGAATACCTGTGAATGACTAACCTTTTTGACAGGAGGAATAGCCTCCCGTGTGAATGAGGAGAGTGTGGGTTGTTATTTCTTAGACTGTAAAGGATCAGATTAATAACCAATAAAATGAGTGTGGGTATCGAAGAGAGAACCGTGACAGATTAGGTGGAAATGTGAGGAGAACTGAACTCTTAGGACACCAAGCCTGAAGACTACTGAACCAATCATTGCATAATAAGATTGAAATGTTGATAATAAGAGATTGGAATTTGCCTAGTAAGCTGATTGAATAATACGTTTCGATATATAATGTTATCTAGGGGTTCCGATATATAATGTTATCTAGGGGTTCCGATATATAATGTTATCTAGGGGTTCCGATATATAATGTTATCTAGGGGTTCCGATATATAATGTTATCTAGGGGTTCCGATATATAATGTTATCTAGGGGTTCCGATATATAATGTTATCTAGGGGTTCCGATATATAATGTTATCTAGGGGTTCCGATATATAATGTTATCTAGGGGTTCCGATATATAATGTTATCTAGGGGTTCCGATATATAATGTTATCTAGGGGTTCCGATATATAATGTTATCTAGGGGTTCCGATATATAATGTTATCTAGGGGTTCCGATATATAATGTTATCTAGGGGTTCCGATATATAATGTTATCTAGGGGTTCCGATATATAATGTTATCTAGGGGTTCCGATATATAATGTTATCTAGGGGTTCGATATATAATGTTATCTAGGGGTTCCGATATATAATGTTATCTAGGGGTTCCGATATATAATGTTATCTAGGGGTTCCGATATATAATGTTATCTAGGGGTTCCGATATATAATGTTATCTAGGGGTTCCGATATATAATGTTATCTAGGGGTTCCGATATATGGCTTCTGTGAAGATATGGGCAAAAAATGAGAAATTGTATGTGTGTATAATCGATTACTGGAGATTTTATAAAGTTATCATGGAAATAATAATAATTGTTTTACAAACTTGCACACCCAAACGTAGACGTACGTAAGGGGTGAGAAAAGTATTCTGAGTTGGTCCCTTTATGGATCATTTGATAAAGATAAGGTTAAAGCATTGTATGACTGTCTAAAGGCTCTGGGGAATAGTCTAAGAAAAAGATTGCCATATGTTCACTTTTGGTAAAAGTATGGGAATTGACTTACCCCTAACTAATAAAAACTATAAATGCTTATGGGATTTCCTCCGTCTTGGTAATACATTTCGAAACAAAACCTATGCCCTGTTAAATAGAACCATTGAAATGTTGAACATGTAGAGATTTGTTTTTAAACTTAAGGCTATAATTGATTGTTCTCCCCATGGAGTTTTTGTTGATATTCCAACCGTTGACGTTCTAAACCAATTAGTGAGTAGGCAAAATGGAAAGTGTCTGTTTTCCTGTCTACACCCTCAGGCGCCAGACTTATGATGGACGGAGATCGCCATCTACTGGGGACGGATGGACAGTGCCAGGCCATTCATAGTGAAAGATACAATCAGAAAGAAACCTGGTCTCGAGAGCTGCCTGGGAGAGTAGTCTCCCTCCGTGGGATGTTCAAAGTTTCTGTTTTTTTTTTTATAACCCAACCCTGATCTGTACTTCTCCACAACTTTGTCCCTGACCTGTTTTGGAGAGCTCCTTGGTCTTCATGGTGCCGCTTGTTTGGTGGTAACCCTTGCTTAGTGGTGTTGCAGACTCTGGGGTCATTCAGAACAGGTGTATATATATACTGAGATCATGTGACAGATCATGTGACACTTAGATTGCACACAGGTGGACTTCATTTAACTAATTATGTGACTTCTGAAGGTAATTGGTTGCACCAGATCTTATTTAGGGGCTTCATAGCAAAGGGGGTGAATACATATGCATGCACCACTTTTCCGTAATTTATTTTTTTGAATTTATTGAAACAAGTTATTTTTTTCATTTCACTTCACCAATTTGGACTATTTTGTGTATGTCCATTACATGAAATCCAAATAAAAATCCATTTAAATTACAGATTGTAATGCAACAAAATTGGAAAAACGCCAAGGGGGATGAATACTTTTGCAAGGCACTGTATGCAGCTTGTATGTAGTGCAGCCCTTGGCCTGTGTCTGGGTCACCTAAATCATCCTCCTCCCTACCATTTGCCCCTGGCTGCTGCTGTTCTAAGGGATCCACTGGCCTGCTGTTGTCATCTGTCCTCCTTCTAAGCTAATCTGAAAGGTAGAAAGGGTGAGGTGCAACATGTCATTAGTTAGTTTTAAAGGGCGACTGCACTTCCTGATTTGGCATCGTTTTAGATTGGGTTCGTTAAGAAATATTAGCGGCCATGACTGAATTCAAACGTGAGTTGGTTTTGGGGTGTGGTTTGATGTGGGTGTCTCTTGTGTGTGTTTACAGGTTCCCAAATGTCACCTGACTGACTTTGGATAGCCTATCTCAGGGTCTAGTTAGGGACCGTCAATAAATTACACAATGAAAATGAGACAATAGTGTCATTTCTTTACATTTTCTCTTTAAATTATTTCAATATTTGTATATGAACAATAGTGTCACTGTCTCATTTAGAAATTCATTTGTATATGAATTTCTAAAATGTATAGTTGATTTGATTTTTAAGTAATTTAAGCTATTTGGAGCTATTGACATTTTTACATATTGTCCCATGAACATTGTGTAATTTACCGATGGTCCCTAACTAGCCCCATAGAGATATCTAAAGTCAACTCAAATGTCCCACAGACATTAGGACCGGGTGGCGTGCAGCTTCACTCCAAATGGATGATTACTTGTGTGCTGCCAGCCGTCATCTGCCAGCCTCTTTACATTCTGTAGCCAATTTTGACAGAAGAATGAATGTTTCTCACTCATTTCGGTCCCACAGAGGCTGTTTTCTAAATGAGAAGTGTTTTTTTTAGGTGCAGTTCCTCTTTAAAGTTACTGTATACTGACAGGACCAAGGCAACTCAACTATAAAGGCATAACAGCGCAACACAACTTCAAACATGACAGATAAGAAGCTACATAGCCCCCAGGGTATATGAATATAAAGAGACATGGGACAAAAACAAATGGAATTAGTTATAAGACCTCTATGATTCATTTCATTTCGTCAGCTAATGTGAGATTTTTAGATTAAATAATATTTGAGGACACATTACTTAAGGGCCTGTGTATTTTCAAAGTTATGTTCACCTACAATCTAACCACAAATCTGTCCATCTTTTCCCCTCCCTTTCTGGCTGCCCTCCACCTTCCCTTTTAAGTTCAAGTTGGTATATTTATTATATACACATGATATACACTGTGTGGACAAAACATTAGGGATACCTGCTCTTTCCATGACCTAGACTAACCAGGTGAATCCAGGTGAAAGCTATGATCCCTTATTGATGTTACGGAGGACTGTGGTGGTCATGACATTCTGTCAGCCGGTGATTGTCATTCAGATAACTGCCGGTCTCATGCTTATTGTCCTTAACTAACATAAACACGTTTAGCATCTCCTGGATTCCACCCATAGCCTACAAGCCACTGATGCGGACCTTTGGAACATCTACATTTAAAAAGTCTAATAAATCCATTCAATATAGCCTACACCATCACAATAACTCCAGTATGAAAATGTATGCATTCACTAACTGTAAGTCGCTCTGGATAAGAGCGTCTGCTAAATGACTAAAATGTAAAATTATTTATTTTAGACAGGTCTAAAGAAACATGACATTAAGAAAATGTAGCCTATTTCAGAAGAACACACTAAGAATTAGGGGTTCAATTAGGAAAGTTGAAATGTAAAAAAAGGTTCTTACATTTGGAGAGTTCCTCTGGGAACCTTTCCTAATCAATGGGTTCATATTTGAACCTTTCTGATCATAAATGGTTCTTGGAGGAACCTGAAGGTGAAAAGGTTCCTGGAGGAACCTTTCAATATGCTGACGCCCTCTTAATATCAATAGGTTCCACATGACTACTACCACCCATATCAACATTCCATTCCAGGAACGGTCGTTGAGACAGACTGGTAGCTCCACAACAACACTTGTTGGAAAACAACAACAGTTTCTCCAAATGTACACAAAAAACTCCTGCTAAGTGGTAGTCCCTGTTCTCCTGCATTCTTTAGGGAGAAGAACATCTAGTAAATTTTTGCTAGCCAGCCCCCCCGCAAACCAAACCAGAGTTTAAAGCAGCACTCAGTTTTTTGACGGCTGTATGGGCGCAGGCCCCCCACCTGCCCAGCCCCCGACTGGGTTTGATTGAATTAAAAGACAGTGTCCTTCGCTCCAGCCTGCCGAACACCTCCCCTCGCCGTCGTTAACAGAACAGTGGTAAAACAGTGCCCAACAGGCAGTGGGTGAAGGACACTGTCTACAGGTGTACAGCTAGCTAGCTACTGTTGTCTCCTCGCCCCTTCTTCTTCGGCGGCTGGCATCCAACACCTCCCCTCGCCGTCGTTAACAGAGCAGTGGTAAAACAGTGCCCAACAGGCAGGGGGGCGAAGGACACTGTCTACAGGTGTACAGCTAGCTAGCTACTGTTGTCGCCCTCGCCCCTTCTTCTTCGGCGGCTGGCATCCAACACCTCCCCTCGCCGTCGTTAACAGAGCAGTGGTAAAACAGTGCCCAACAGGCAGGGGGCGAAGGACACTGTCTACAGGTGTACAGCTAGCTAGCTACTGTTGTCTCCCTCGCCCCTTCTTCTTCGGCGGCTGGCATCCAACACCTCCCCTCGCCGTCGTTAACAGAACAGTGGTAAAACAGTGCCCAACAGGCAGGGGGCGAAGGACACTGTCTACAGGTGTACAGCTAGCTAGCTACTGTTGTCTCCCTCGCCCCTTCTTCTTCGGCGGCTGGCATCCAACACCTCCCCTCGCCGTCGTTAACAGAACAGTGGTAAAACAGTGCCCAACAGGCAGGGGGCGAAGGACACTGTCTACAGGTGTACAGCTAGCTAGCTACTGTTGTCTCCCTCGCCCCTTCTTCTTCGGCGGCTGGCATCCAACCTTATTGGGAGCTGAGAAACCGGTTAGTAAATCACCTGGTTACTGTGCTCAGTACAATGTTTGTGTTGTATTGTCAAGTTGAAGGTCCTCTGTATTAAGGGAAGTTACATTCTGTGTACCTCTGTGTTCATCCTGTGCAGTGCAGTCAAGATGAGCCATCCAAGATGTCCACCCTCAGCACAAAAGGTGTGTATACAATCTTTAAAATATAATCCCTGCCCACATATAATGTGATCAATCCCTCTATATGCTACTCAATGCTAAGTCGTTTTCTCTCAATACAATCTCAGGGTTGGATCATTGCTGCTCTGTCTGAATATCAGGTGACTGACTGCCCATGGTTTTCACTAATTGTCCCAGTTCACCACTTCCATAAGGTCTGTAAAGTCAGTCTATTTCCAGCCTGCAGTCATTTGATCCTAGATTTGCTGTTTTCCTTTTCACTGTATGTATTTTACAATGACAGCCTGTGTTGTGATATCAGCAAGAAAACATTAGTGCTGATATATATCTCCTGAGTGGCGCAGTGGTCTAAGGCACTGTATCGCAGTGCTAACTGTGCCACTAGAGATTCTGGTTCGAATCCAGGCTCTGTCGTAGCCGGCCGCGACCGGGAGACTCATGGGCGGCGCACAATTGGCCCAGGGTAGGGGAGGGAATGGCCGGCAGGGATGTAGCTCAGTTGATAGAGCATGGCGTTTGCAATGCCAGGGTTGTGGGTTTGATTCCCACGGGGGGCCAGTATAAAAAAATATATATGTATTCACTAACTGTAAGTCGCTCTGGATAAGAGCGTCTGCTAAATAACTCAAATATATATTGAAATATATATGGCAAATATAAATCCTATATGGATGGTGTTAAGAGATAGATGGGAGGTGTTGAAGGATGCAAATAATAAACTAATAATGTAAGCATACTGTGTCCATAATAAGCATATAGGTTGTAGGTTGGGAGCTTTTGGGAAAGAGCACAGTTAGAAAGATATGGCATATAGAAGCAAACCGGATGGACATCATGAAAATGATCGGAGAGGTTGAGAGTTCAGGAGCAAAAACAAACAAAATATGATTATTGTAAAATTGACTGTGTCCATAAAATGTATATAGTAAGTATAAGCTGGAAGTAGAGGCCTAAGCGTTGTTGTTCACTAGTTTACTCCAATTAGGAAAGGGGTTGGAAAGTAATAAAGGGGAATATATTTTTAAAAAAAGGATATGTACTGTATGTATGTACAGTGAGGGAAAAAGTATTTGATCCCCTGCTGATTTTGTACGTTTGCCCACTGACAAAGAAATGATCAGTCTATAATTTTAATGGTACAGTGAGGGAAAAAAGTATTTGATCCCCTGCTGATTTTGTACGTTTGCCCACTGACAAAGAAATGATCAGTCTATAATTTTAATGGTAGGTTTATTTGAACAGTGAGAGACAGAATAGCAACAAAAAAATCCAGAAAAAAGCATTTTAAAAATGTTATAAATTGATTTGCATTTTAATGAGGGAAATAAGTATTTGACCCCTTCTCAATCAGAAAGATTTCTGGCTCCCAGGTGTCTTTTATACAGGTAACGAGCTGAGATTAGGAGCACACTCTTAAAGGGAGTGCTCCTAATATCAGTTTGTTACCTGTATAAAAGACACCTGTCCACAGAAGCAATCAATCAATCAGATTCCAAACTCTCCACCATGGCCAAGACCAAAGAGCTCTCCAAGGATGTCAGGGACAAAATTGTAGACCTACACAAGGCTGGAATGGGCTACAAGACCATCGACAAGCAGCTTGATGAGAAGGCGACAACAGTTGGTGCGATTATTCGCAAATGGAAGCAACACAAAAGAACTGTCAATCACAAAATCAGCAGGGGATCAAATACCTTTTTCCCTCACTGTATGTGTGTATGTATGTGTGTATATATGTATAGGAAGGCCCTCAAAATTGTCAAAGACTCCAGTCACCCTAGTCATAGACTGTTCTCTCTGCTGCCGCACGGCAAGCGGTACCGGAGTGCCAAGTCTAGGTCCAAAAGACTTCTCAACAGCTTCTACCCCCAAGCCATAAGACTCCTGAACAGCTAATCATGGCTACCCGGACTATTTGCACTGCCCCCCCACCCCATCCTTTTTACGCTGCTGCTACTCTGTTAAGTATTTATGCATAGTCACTTTAACTCTACCCACATGTACATATTGCCTCAACTGCCTCAACTGGCCGGTGCCCCCGCACATTGACTATGCAACGGTACCCCCCTGTATATATAGCCTCCCTACTGTCACTTTATTCTATTGTATATATAGCCTCCCTACTGTCACTTTATTTTTTACTTCTGCTCTTTTTTTCTCAACACTTTTTGTTGTTGTTTTATTCTTACTTTTTTTTGTTTAAAATAAATGCACTGTTGGTTAAGGGCTGTAAGTAAGCATTTCACTGTAATGTCTACACCTGTTGTATTCGGCGCATGTGACCAATAAAATTTGATTTGATTTGATTTGATATATGTGTGTATGTATGTGTGTATATATATATATATATATATATATATATATATATATATATATATATGTATATGTATGTGTATGTGTATTATCTCCCGAGTGGCTCAGTGGTCTACTAGAGATCCTGGTTCAAATCCAGGCTCTGTCGTAGCCGGCCGCGACCGGGAGACCCATGAGGCGGCGCACAATTGGCCCAGCGTCGTCCAGGGGAGGGGAGGGAATGGCCGGCAGGGATGTAGCTCAGTTGGTAGAGCATGGCGTTTGCAACGCCAGGGTTGTGGGTTCGATTCCCACGGGGGGCTAGTATGGAGAGAAAAAATTAAATAATGTATGCACTCACTCACTCTGGATAAGAGCGTCTGCTAAATGACGTAAATGTAAATATGTGTGTGTATATATATATATAAAACATGGGGGACTGGAAGTGATGCAGACAATTACGTTGATGGAAATTACAATCTATCTGCAATATTAAGCTGATCTACCCCCTTAAAAAAAACAAATAAATAAAATAATAATATTAATTACCTGAAAATTTTATGTCATCCAGTCTTAAAATGTCTGCAAAAACCAAATATTGAAATACTGTTAAATATTTAAAAAAACATTGTTATCCATTGAGAGATATAGAATAGTATACTAACGTGCTAGGTAATTCTTTTCTACAACTGTGATGTAACTGAATATCCACTAGGTGGAGACAGTGGTCCACTCTTGATTAGACACTTCACATAAAATAGAAATTTGTTTGGTAAAAAAAGGCAGGATAAATACATATGTAGGTATATATATACATATATATATATATATATATATAATATTATACTAACATTCTAGATACAGACACACACACACGCACACACACACACACACACACACACACACACATATTCAATTGACTAGTAATTATTTTCTATAACTGTGATGTAACTGTACATCCACTAGGTGGAGCCAGTGGTCCACTCTTGAGTAGAGACTTGGTTTGGCATGCATTTTCATGGGTCTGAGACACCTTGAGACATGTCACATAAAATTGACATTTGTTTGGTATAAACAGTAGGATATATACATATGTAGGTAGAGTCCATTCTCGTTTAAAAAACATAAATAACACAACATCTCATTCATTATATACTATCAGGGGCGGTGTGTTCAATAGGGCGATATGGGCGACGCACTGCCAAACGGGAAAAGGAAGGGATTTTTTTTCTAATCAATTATATCACGGCAACAGTAGTTATCAGTGTTGTAATCTAGACGTCTGGTGTGATCTGCCACTAATCTGTCCAATCAGGCTAAAGTCGTGCTTCAAATGGCCACCCCCCCTTTTTGGGGCGATTTCAGTCAGGTTGAAAATCGCCCAGAAGTCTGTCATAGACTCCCATGTAAAATCTATTTTTTTCAAATATCAGAGCTTTCAATACAATCTCTATGGGTGTCTGAGGGCTTGCACTTACGCGCTTTCGTCATACGTAACATAACCATGAACGTAACTAAGAAAAGAGCGGGTAGCCTCATCAATCAATTCACTATTACTGTCAAAATGGCAGTGCAACTCGATTGTCTCTTTGAAAGAAGTTCCTTTTTGTCGGCGAACAAATCAAGATAAATTGGCAACGAAACAATTAGGACCTCCCAGACCAAATTTAATAATTCAACAGGTTTCTACTAAAGGCGGAAAGTCCTACACCCGAGGATTTTCCAAAAATTGGTACGAACGAAAAAAAATAACATTGCCACTCAACTGGATGAGGGATACAGGCTAGCTGTCCGCCGCCACAACGATGAGGTTAGTGTTGATAATCACAAGTTTACTGGAGAACTGAGACCAAGTAGAGACTTTGGACAGGGTGGATATGGTATAATAAAGGCAGTTTATTCAGAGGTAAAGATATCTGGAATCGCGTGCACGGACCCGTTCGTCAAACTCTTAGGGAGCTATACATTAAGCCCCATTACTTACCATATCAGATAAGAGAAATTGCTGCAGCTACATATATTTTACATCCTGGCCCTACATAGTTCACTATTTGCATCACTTACCAAAATATTACATGTGGTCATATATGCTTGGAAAGTGGAGATGCCATAGAACGTCAAAAAAGTAAACATTGCTGGAGACACATTGCCGTTTTGGAGAAGACATCGCGTTTGCTAGCGAAGAGATTTGTTGTGGCAAATGAACTTGGGCTGGGATTGCCAGGAACCTCACGATAAGATATATGCATTGCGAGTCTCATGATTCTATACGTATTGCGATTCGATACTGTGATTTTATTGCGCACCATATGTCTGTTGCAGAGGGATCAGAAAGCCATGAGAACGAGTTTTGATCAGTCATGGAAATAAAAGTGCTGAAAACAAATTGGCTCCCAATGTGAAAAGATTGAGAACAAGCTATGAAGGAAAAATAATGGTGTTTTGGTGCAGGTACAGCCAACTAGCGCTAAAATATTGCGATATTGTCAATACAGTATATCGTAAAGTATCACTATGTAACTCGATTTCTTTCACCCCAATCCCTCAAATTAACGGTAAATAACTGAATTGTTTGCCCCACATTTAGCTAAGATGATTAGCTAGCCAGCTAAAATTTTTTATTTAGTTAGCAGTCGCATCTACAATAGTTTACTGTCAATAACATGTCTCCAAAAATGACGTGGTGTCTCCAATTGTGTTGACATTTTACAATTGCGATGCGCATCCATGAGTATCCACTTTCTGTAGCTCAGCTGGTAGAGCACGGCGCTTGTAACGCCAAGGTAGTGGGTTCGATCCCCGGGACCACCCATACACAAAAATGTATGCACGCATGACTGTAAGTCGCTTTGGATAAAAGCGTCTGCTAAATGGCATATTATTATTATTATTATTATTATTATCTGAAGAGAGCCCCGAAACATTGTGTGCAGAACATTTTATGCAATAAATGAAGTAGGTTGAATCTAGTAGTTCTGATCTTCTGATTGGTCCTGATGAGTTGGGCGAGGTCCCCTCCAGGCTACTGTCACTGTTGCATTGGCTCTGAGTCGGGTTCTCTGTCTTCAAATGTTCAGCCTAAGAGAGGGGATTTTTGTGTGTGTGTGTGTGTGTGTGTGTGTTTAACAGTGATGATGTGTGTGTGTGTGTGTGTGTGTGTGTGTTTAACAGTGATGATGTGTGTGTGTGTGTGTTTGTGTGTGTGTGTGTGTGTGTCCTCAGAGCAAGAACTCATGAGTTGGAAGAACTGAGAGGCCTATGGCGTGGGTGTTGTCCTTGGCCACCTGCTGACAAGGCTGACAAGATAGGACCCTTTTGTCCATTGTTATTGGATAGGAACAGAACTTATAACCAGCTCCTGACCTAAATAGATCTTAGCACAACATTTTACTCAACATATCATATTCCATATTCACTATAACAAATATATTTACTACGACATTAGCAAGAACCGCCACATCCTCAGCCGGCTAATCCAGTGTGTGAAGTTTTGCGGAGTGTTTGAGTTAGCTTTGCGAGGCAAAGATGAAACTGAGGGCTCCACCAACCCTGGTAAGCCAACACTTTTGAGATCAGTCAATAAATGCTTCTGGTATTGACTTATATGCTGCCCCCTGTCTTCATGTTGTTGCTGGACATATCTTTTTTTAAATGTGTGTAGGTCACCTAAATCATCAGAAAAATTGCCCCCCCTGAGAATTTTTTCAGGAGCCGCCACTGTATACTATATCATTTTTATACAATACATTATTAAAAACTTTCATTTATAATATACACCATAAAATATATATATACATATATATATATATATATATATATATATATATATATATATATATTATATATATATATATATATATATATTTATATATATATATATATATATATATAAATATATGCATAGTTAGATATAGAAGCCTTCATCATATAGAAAATTCAACTCACCTTCAAAATGCTCCATGAGGAATAAATGATTCAAGGAGTCTCTTTAAGATGTATGTCTTCAGGCCTTCTGGTCCTCTGGGTCTTTTTTCTTGGTTGACTGAGACATCCCACGGACGGCTCTTTTATGGGGTCAAATGGATCTGTTTAGGTTAGCAG
>CM072257.1:262467-283018 GCA_036851935.1 Coregonus suidteri | reverse complement strand
TTCCAAAAAATCACATTGTGGGATTTTTTAGGAATTTTTGAAAATTTATGGGGGAAAAAAAAGTTTTTGGTTCACCTAAAACAACAAATTTCGGGCTCCCCACAACCTGTAACTTCTTTTTTTAAAAGGGGCCCTCTGCCCCTCCACTCGTTACCTGTTTAATGGCCCTTTTTTAAATTTTGTTATCAGTATAAAAACCCCCTGTCTACAACCCCCAAACAGCCACACCCAAAACCCCACTAGGGCCCGGGGGCCAAAAAAGAGCTTAAAAGGCCCCCGGGAAACAAATTGTAGACCTGCCCAGGCTGGGAAACTAAATTTTCAATAGTAACATTTGGGTTTGAAGAAATAAACTGTGGGAGCAATTATTGGGAAATGGAAGACATAAAGCCCTGATAATCCCCCTCGATCTGGGGCCCCAAGCAAGATCTAAACCCCCGGGGGTTTAAAAATGATCAAAAGAACGGTGAGCAAAAATTACAGAACCACACGGAGGGAACTTCATAGTGATGAACTGCAGAGAGATGGGACCAAAGTACACAGGCCTACCCATCAGTAACACCCACTCGACGCCGCCCAGGGACTCAAATCCTGCAGTTGCAAAGACATGTCCCCCTGCTTAAGCCAGTACATGTCCAGGAGGCCGTCTGAAGTTTGCTAGAGTGCATTTGGATGACCAAGAAGAGGATTGGGATCATGTCATATGGGTCGTATGAAACCACAATAGACCTTTTTGGTAAAACTTCACTTGTTGTGTTTGGAGGACAAGACTGCTTGAGTTGCATCAAAAAGAACACCATACCTTAACGTGAAGCATGGGAGTGGAAACATCATGCTTTGGGGCTGTTTTTTCTGCAAAGGGACCAGGACGACCTGATCGTTGGGGGTAAAGGAAAGAATGAAATGGGGCCATGTATCGTGAGATTTTGAGTGAAAACCCTCCTTCCATCAGCAGGGCATTGCAGATGAAACTTGTCTTGGGTCTTCAGCATGAAAATGATCCCAAACACAAACCGAACGGACAACGAAGGAGTGGGCTTCGTAAGAAGCATTTCAAGGTCCTGGAGTGGCCTAGCCAGTCTCCAATCTCAACCCCATAGAAAATCTTTGGAGGGAGTTGAAAGTCCTGTGTTGCCCAGCGACAGCCTCCCCCAAAATATCATCTGCTCTAGAGGAGATCTGCATGGAGGAATGGGCCAAATACCAGCAAGAGTGGTGTGAAAACCTTGTGAAGACATACAGAAAACGGTTGAACGTTGTTGTCATTGCCACAAAGGGTATATAACAAAGTATTGAGAAACTTTGTTATTGACCACATACTTATTTTCCACCATAATTTGCAAATAATTCATAAAAAATCCTAAAAAGTGTGATTTTCTGGAGAAAAAAAAATCTCATTTTGTCTGTCATAGTTGACGTGTACCTATGATGAAAATTACAGGCCTCTCTCATCTTTTTAATTGGGAGAACTTGCACAATTGGTGGCTGACTAAATACTTTTTTTCCCCACTGTATAGTGTTTTGCAATAAAAAATAATACACATCTAAAATCTATTAATTAAACATCTGAGAACAGTAATATTGAAGGTACCCATAAGCACCATTTCTGATTGGTGGAAATAGCATTTAGGAAATAAACTCTTTTATAATTCTTAACAAAATTGTCATCTCACCTCTTAGCTTTGTGTCATGTTCCCCAGAGAGACTCATTTTAGAGGCAGGGCCCCCCTCCTCTCTCTCCCCAGAGAGACTCATTTTAGAGGCAGGGCCCCCCTCCTCTCTCTCCCCAGAGAGACTCATTTTAGAGAACTGCCCCTAAACAGAGATCCAACATGTTGGCTGTAGTTACACAGTAATTCTTGAATGTAAATTGTTATCATTTATTAATTATCTCTTATAAAACATTTACTAACATACATATCGAAACAGTCAGGTGATTTAATGCAATCACATGAATATGTAGTTTTCCATGTTAACTGTCAATAATAATAACAAGTCACTGTTTGTTAAGGTAGTTATAGACAGTGCAGCAACACAAGGCCAATGTCTCACACTTATTTGTATTCATTAAAAGTCGGCCATTTATTATCTTTGAATCTGTTTATTTTCCTAAACGTATCTGAGAATGTAGACAGAAGGGCTAAAAAACAGGCTTGATTGATCTGGGGGGATCAGTGATCTATACAGAAAGTCTATAACCTCAGCCATGGCGACCTGTCATTCAGGGCAGGTGGCCTTTCCTGTTTTGCATGTTATTGTGGTTATTGTCACATATCAGTTTGCTAATAATGTAAAAATATATATACACTACCGGTCAAAAGTTTTAGAACACATACTCATTCAAGGTTTTTGTCTTTATTTTTACTATTTTCTACATTGTAGAATAATAGTGAAGACATCAAAGCTATGGAATAACACATATGGAATCATGTAGTAACCAAAAAAGTGTTAACAAATCAAAATATATTTATATTTTGAGATTCTTCAAATAGCCACCCTTTGCCTTGATGACAGCTTTGCACACTCTTGGCATTCTCTCAACAAGCGACCCGTCATTAAGGGCAGGTGGCCTTCACATATCAGTTTGCAAAAAATGTAAAAATAATATATGTATATATATATAATTGAGTTAATAAAGCCGCAAAAAAAAACATGGTCTCTTTTTTGTTTTCTTGAGTAAGGCAGCTCCAAAATGCAGGTGTTTCAGCCTAGCTCAGTGCTTTCTGTGGTGGTGGGGCAAGCCAGAAGAAAATACGGAGCGCTGCGCCGTGATTGGCTCAGTGTTCTGTCACTCATGGGGACACTACGTCTTCGGTGCTGCCACAGAGTTACATTAGAAGTGCCCATCCAAGAAGGTGAAAGGACAGCTGTTGGGACTCTGCTGTTGGGACTCTGCTGATGGGACTCTGCTGTTGGGAATCTGCTGTTGGGACTCTGCTGTTGGGACTCTGCTGTTGGGACTCTGCTGTTGGGACTCTGCTGTCGGGACTCTGCTGTTGGGACTCTGCTGTTGGGACTCTGCTGTTGGGACTCTGCTGTTGGGACTCTGCTGTTGGGACTCTGCTGTTTGGGACTCTGCTGTTGGGACTCTGCTGTTGGGACTCTGCTGTTGGGACTCTGCTTTATGTACCCCCTAACAGTTTGTGGTCACCATTTGTCACCGTTATAGTGCAATGAATGTATTGTTTAGTGTTGTGTTGTGGAGTGGCTTTTCTGGCATGCATCCCCCTTTATTTATGTTTTGCCCCACCAAGATTGACATACTAAAATCACCACTGACCTCAGCTATATCCTAGATGACCAGCCTAAACCTGTTCAGATCAGTTCCCATAACGTTATAACAGTAACAGTAGCAGGAGCCTAGTCCTGATACAGATGGAGGTCTATACCTCAGCTATAGCCTACATATCCTAGATGACCAGCCTAAACCTGTTAAGATCAGTTCCCATAACGTTACAGACCCTACAGTAGCAGGACAGAGCTTGTAGCCTAGGCATGGTATTTTACACACCATTTCAAACGGAGACCATCAGGTTGGTCAGCATGATATGTGATCATAGGTCAAACCTACTCTGACTATTGAATGTCTGACGTCGACCTAACCTTATAATAGTTTGTAGTTTAGCCTAGACCTACGAGAGACTGCCCGTCTTTCCTACATATCAACACATTCGTCCGACTTCTAATGTTATCGAGAATTATGTGCCACAGTTTCAACAGCCATTGTGTAACTGCGTAGGCTACACACTTACTTTCACGTTCATATGAGGAAATCACATAACTTCTTACAGTCGCTGGTGCAGCCGCCTGTTCTCTTGCAGGTGAAGTAGCTTTTATAGGCAACTCATTCAACCAGCCTAAACAACAGTAAATAAAAGATGTCAAATGGTCAAAAGTCAATCCTGATATAGCCATGTACATCAAAGAGAGGTGTATTGCTACAGATGTAGGATCTTAATTTGAGCCAGTTTGCTACAGAAGGAAAATAATCCTGCAGCAACAGGACATTTGAATTATTATGTTGATTATAATTAATGAACCATTTTTTAATAGAAAAGTGGAATTGATCATCTTCAGAAACCTTTTTTAAAGCTTAAAAACACTCAAATACACTACAAGTTTTAGTTATCCTGCAACAGGTTGATCAAATTAAGATTCTACATCTGTACAGAGATTATGTCTTTATCTAAATAAGGCAGTTTGAGTTATTAGCAATAACGTTGCAACTGTCAGCTGCTGTAAACCTATGTGATTGGATGTTATAGACCCCCATCTGAACAGTTTCTTTCCCCATGCTGTAGCCCTCACCAACTGGCCATCTGGCCCATAGAGTCTAAAGGACTATACACTCTATGCTGCACACCACATCAAGCCATCTCTGAACTGTACACTACCATCTGGCCCATAGAGACTAAAGGACTATACACTCTATGCTGCACACCACATCAAGCCATCTCTGAACTGTACATTAAATAACTGAACTATACTGCATTAGCACTCTGTTCATCTCTCTCAGATATATTTATACTGGTACTGTACATGTGGATATCCACTGTATATCAACTGTATTCCCACTGTACTGTATATCTGTATACCAACTGTATTCCCACTGTACTGTATATCTGTATATCAACTGTATTCCCACTGTACTGTATATCTGTATATCAACTGTATTCCCACTGTACTGTATATCTGTATATCAACTCTATTCCCACTGTACTGTATATCTGTATATCAACTGTATTCCCACTGTACTGTATATCTGTATATCAACTGTATTCCCACTGTACTGTATATCTGTATATCAACTGTATTCCCACTGTACTGTATATCTGTATACCAACTGTATTCCCACTGTACTGTATATCTGTATATCAACTGTATTCCCACTGTACTGTATATCTGTATATCAACTGTATTCCCACTGTACTGTATATCTGTATACCAACTGTATATCCACTGTACTGTATATCTGTATACCAACTGTATATCCACTGTACTGTATATCTGTATATCAACTGTATTCCCACTGTACTGTATATCTGTATATCCACTGTATTCCCACTGTACTGTATATCTGTATATCCACTGTTCATTCTCTTATAGCTCTATGCTCACTCTTCCTAGTTGTGTATAATGTTGTACAGACATTTGTGTAAACTCTTCTGTCTGTATTCTGTCTCTAAATGTTGTCTGTCACTATCACCATGTAGAATTATGTGTACAGATGTAGGATCTTAATTTGATCACCCCCCACTGCAGAATAACTTTCCCGCAATGCAGGAAATGTAAAACTTGTAGTGTATTTGAGGTTTTAAAAGGCTTCTGAAGATTGTAATTTCCACTTAGAAATGTCAGACTTGAGATTCCCTTAATAGAAATGTATCAACCGCTACAAAAATGTCCATTAATTATAATTAACATAATAATTCACATTTCCTGTTCCTGCAGGAATTTTTTCCTGCTGTAGCAAACTGGCTCAAATTAAGATCCTACATCTGTATGTGCAAATGTACTTGGCGAATAAAGGTGATTCTGATTCTGCAACGGTTGAGTCTTGAATATTGATATATTGAATTTGACTTGTCCATGTTCAGTTAGCTCCATTTTGTATGATTAGACTGACACAAACCTGTCTCAGTAGAAGTAGACTGTTAGGTCTGAGTGTTTTACTTCCATTCACTGTACAAAAATTACACCATACATTTAATTTCTCTACACACTTTACAATCATAGTCCACCCCTCAGGCTAAGTTCAGGTTACAGTATCAGGCAGGCATCAACAGCCGAGTTGTAGGCTACAACCTGGGTCGTATTCATTAGTTTACTCCGCAGCCAACAGTTTTAAAAAGTTGCATAAACAGTTTACTCCAAACAATGTACAACGTGACCTAAACGGTTTCTGTTGCCAAATGTTTTTCTACGGTGGGCATTAATGAACACACACAACCTGTTTTGAGGAAGAGTAAGTTGTTGTTAGTCTTTCCACAGTATTTATTTGTCTCTCTTTCACACAACATACCTTCCTGAGTGAAAAGAGTTAACAGTAGATTAGAAAGAGAAAATGTTGTTGCTTGTTGTGTTTTAAGCCAGTTTTGAGAAGACAAGTCTATAGACCTTTGATACAGTACACTCTTAGAAAAAAGAGTTCCAAAAGGGTCCTCTGGTTGTCCCCATAGGAGAACGCTTTTGGGTTCCAGGTAAAACCTTTCTGGCTTCCATGTAGAACCCTCTATGGAAAGGATTCTTCATGGAACCCAAAAGGGTTCTACCTAGGACCAAAAAGGGTTCTACAAAGGGTTCTCCTATGGGGACAGCCAAAGAACCCTTTTAGATTCTAGATACTGTAGGAGTGATCACCCTGGGGCACACAGATGGAAACAGAACGAATTCACATCCCGCATCTAATTTATATTGAACACATGTTAAGGAGAGTAGGCCTATTATAACACTCTGTCACCAAAATATTCATCAACTATATGAATACACATAACAATATCATCAACTATATTAATATCATAACGATATCATAAACTATATGAATACACATAACAATATAATAAACTATATTAATACACATAACAATATCATCAACTATATTAATACACATAACAATATCATCAACTATATGAATACACATAACAATATCATCAACTATATGAATACACATAACAATATCATCAACTATATTAATACACATAATAATATCATCAACTATATGAATACACATAACAATATCATCAACTATATGAATACACATAACAATATCATCAACTATATTAATATCATAACAATATCATCAACTATATGAATACACATAACAATATCATCAACTATATTAATACACATAACAATATTCAACTATATGAATACACATAACAATATCATCAACTATATTAATATCATAACGATATCATAAACTATATGAATACACATAACAATATCATAAACTATATTAATACACATAACAATATCATCAACTATATTAATACACATAACAATATCATCAACTATATGAATACACATAACAATATCATCAACTATATGAATACACATAACAATATCATCAACTATATTAATATCATAACAATATCATCAACTATATGAATACACATAACAATATCATCAACTATATTAATACACATAACAATATCATCAACTATATTAATACACATAACAATATAATCAACTATATTAATACACATAACAATATCATCAACTATATTAATACACATAACAATATCATCAACTATATTAATATCATAACAATATCATCAACTATATGAATACACATAACAATATCATCAACTATATTAATACACATAACAATATCATCAACTATATTAATACACATAACAATATCATCAACTATATTAATATCATAACAATCGTCGTCTTACCTTTTATATGTCTCTCAATAGAAGCAGAGTCTGGAATGATCATTCAGTCACTGAAAGTTACTTTCGTTTGCTGAACCTATTTACATATCAGGTTCTTCCCTCTCACTCTCACTCACACTCTCACTCACTCTCACTCTCACTCTCACTCTCACTCTCACTCTCACTCTCACTCTCACTCTCATTTTCATTTCATTCGTCAGTTCTACCAGCTAATGTGATATTTTTAGATTCCATAACATTTGAGGACATAACTTAAGACTATGTATTTTCAATGTTTTGTTCACCTACAATCTAACCACAAAGCTGTCCATCTTTTCCCCTCCCTTTCTGGCTGACCTCCTCCTTCCCTTCTAAGTTCAAGTGTGTTTATTTATTATATACACATGATATACACTGTGTGGACAAAACATTAGGAATACCTGCTCTTTCCATGACATAGACTAACCAGGTGAATCCAGGTGAAAAGCTATGATCCCTTATTGATGTCACGGAGGACTGTGGTGGTCATGACATTCTGTCAGCCGGTGATTGTCATTCAGATAACTGCCGGTCTCCTGCTTATTGTCCTTAACTAACATCAACACGTTTACCATCTCCTGGCTTCCACGCATAGCCTACAAGCCACTGATGCGGACCTTTGGAACATCTACATTTGAAAAAGTATAATAAATCCATTGAATATAGCCTACACCATCACAATAAATCTATGTATTTATTTTAGACAGGTATACAGACACATGACATGAAGAAAATGTAGCCTACTTCTGCACAACTGCTACCACCCACATCAACATTCCATTCCAGGAACGGCCTTGGAGACAGACTGGTCGCTACACGACAACAATCACTGGAAAACAACAACAGTTTCTAGAAATGTACACAAAAAGAAACCTGCTTAGTGACAGTCCCTGTTCTCCTGCCTTCTTTAGGGAGAAGAACGTCAACGACAGTTTTGCTAGCTAGCTGGCTAATTTTTCTACATGGTGTAGCTAGCTAACGTTTTGACCTCATTGGTTCCCCCATGAATGAGGTGTGGCATACAAAGTAAAGTGATGACCACTTCAAGGTCGTAGGCTTTCATAATATAATTTCTATAGAATATATAATATTCATTCATTTAAAAAAAAGTGTTAACCACAAAGTATGGGCTTGTTGTTTTGTTTTGGATTTATTGCTTTCATGTTTATTATTGTTGTTTCATGTTTCATGTTTAATATTGTTGTTTCATGTTTCATGTTTAATATTGTTGTTTCATGTTTCATGTAGGCCTAATTATAATGTAAATTGCCTCATGCAGCGTGACACATCTCCTTCGCATAGAGTTGATCAGGCTGTTGATTGTGGCCTGTGGAATGTTGTCCAACTTCTCTTCAATGTCTGTGCGAAGTTGCTGGATATTGGCAGGAACTGGAACACGCTGTCATACACGTCGATCCAGAGCATCCCAAACGTGCTCAATGGGTGACATGTCTGGTGAGTATGCAGGCCATGAAACCACTGGGACATTTTCAGCTTCCAGGAATTGTATACAGATCTTTGCAACATGGAGCCGTGCATTATCATGCTGAAACGTGAGGTTAATAGCGGTGGATAAATGGCATGACAACAGGCCTCAGGATCTCGTCAGGGTATCTCTTTGTATTCAAATTGCCATTGATAAAATGCAATTGTGTACATTATCCATAGTTTATGCCTGCCCATACCATAACCCCACTGCCACCATGGGGCACTCTGTTCATAACGTTGACATCAGCAAACCGCTTGCCCACATGACGCCAGTACAGTTGAAACCGGATTAATCTGTGAAGAGCACACTTCTCCAGCGTGCCAGTGGCCATCGAAGGTGAGCATTTGCCCGATGCAGTCGGTTATGACACCAAACTGCAATAAGGTCAAGACCCTGGTGAGGACGACGAGTACGCAGATGAGCTTCCCTGAGACTGTTTCTGACAGTTTGTGCAGAAATTATTTGGTTATGCAAACCCACAGTTTCATCAGCTGTCCGGGTGGATCGTTTCAGACGATCCCACAGGTGAAGAAGCCGGATGTGGAGGTCCTGGGCTGACGTGGTTACACGTGGTCTGCGGTTGTGAGGCCGGTTGGACGTACTGCCAAATTCTCTAAAACAATGTTGGAGGCGGCTTATGGTAGTGAAATGTACATTCAACATTCAATTCTCATTCAACAGCTCTGGTGGACATTCATGCAATCAGGATGCCAATTGCATGCTCCCTCAAAACTTGATACATCTGTGGCGTTGTGTTGTGTGACAAAACTGCACATTTTTTAGACCTGAGTGACCCAGTGGGTTGGATAATGAGATGTCCAGCAGTGGAAGACCTGAGTGACCCAGTGGGTTGGTGGGGAAGTAAGGGGGAGGTTCTCCTGATTACCACGGTCAGCAGGGAATGGGGACATTCACATCATGTCGTCCAATGGAGGGAATCACCATACCAGAACTCAAAGATAATATTTCTTTTATCAGAAATGTTCTAGTCAAATTACCAAAAGTTAACTGCAAAAGTGGCAAATCACTGTCACTTCCTATAATAACATGACACTTATCAGAATGTTTTCTTGCTGATATCACAACACAGGCTGTCATTGGGAAAATACATACAGTGAAAAGGAAAACAGCAAATCTAGTTCATGCAAGAACCAATGGGGTCAAAATTAGCTAAAATTAGCCAGCTAGCTAACTAAACTTTCCTAGATGTTCTTCTCCCTAAAGAATGCAGGAGAACAGGGACTACCACTTAGCAGGAGTTTTTTGTGTACATTTGGAGAAACTGTTGATATGGGTGGTAGTAGTCATGTGGAACCTATTGATAATAAGAGGGCGTCAGCATATTGAAAGGATCCTCCAGGACCTTTTCACCCTCAGGTTCCTCCAAGAACCATTTATGATAAGAAAGGTTCAAATATGAACCCATTTGATAAGGAAAGGTTCCCAGAGGACTCTCCAAATGTAAGAAACCTTTTTTTACATTTCAACTTTCCTAATTGAACCCCTAATTCTTAGTGTGTTTTTCTGAAATAGGCTACATTTTCTTAATGTCATGTTTCTTTAGACCTGTCTAAAATAAATAATTTTACATTTTAGTCATTTAGCAGACGCTCTTATCCAGAGCGACTTACAGTTAGTGAATGCATACATTTTCATACTGGAGTTATTGTGGTGGTGTAGGCTATTGAATGGATTTATTAGACTTTTTAAATGTAGATGTTCCAAAGGTCCGCATCAGTGGCTTGTAGGCTATGAGTGGAATCCAGGAGATGCTAAATGTGTTGATGTTAATTAAGGTCAATAAGCATGAGACCGGCAGTTATCTGAATGACAATCACCGGCTGACAGAATGTCATGACCGACACAGCTTTAGGTGACATCAATAAGGGATCATAGCTTTCACCTGGATTCACCTGGTCAGTCTATGTCATGGAAAGAGCAGGTATTCCTAATGTTTTGTACACACAGTGTATATCATGTGTATATAATAAATAAACACACTTGAACTTAGAAGGGAAGGTGGAGGTCAGCCAGAAAGGAGAAAAGATGGCCAGCATTGTGGTTAGATTGTAGGTGAACATAACTTAGAAAATACACAGGCCCTTAAGTAATGTGTCCTCAAATATTATTTCATCTAAAAATCTCACATTAGCTGACGAAATGAAATGAATCATAGAGGTCTTCTTATAACTAATTCCATTCTACAGGCTCATTTGTTTTGTCTCGTGTTTATATTCATATACCCTGGGGCCATGTAGCTTCGTATCTGTCATGTTTGGAGTTGTGTTGCGCTGTTATGCCTTTATAGTTGAGTTGCCTTGGTCCTGTCAGTATACAGTAACTTTAAAGAGGAACTGCACCTAAAAAAACACACTTCTCATTTAGAAAACAGCCTCTTTGGGGACCGAAATGAGTGAGAAACATTCATTCTTCTGTCAAAATTGACTACAGAATGTAAAGAGGCTGGCAGATGACGTCTGGGCAGCACACAAGTAATCATCAATTTGGAGTGAAGCTGCACGCCACCCGGTCGTAATGTCTGTGGTACATTTGAGTTGACTTTAGATATCTCTATGGGGCTAGTTAGGGACCATCGGTAAATTACACAATGTTCATGGGACAATATGTAAAAATGTCAATAGCTCCAAATAGCTTAAATTACTTAAAAATCAAATCAACTATACATTTTAGAAATTCATATACAAATGAATTTCTAAATGAGACAATGACACTATTGTTCATATACAAATATTGAAATAATTTAAGAGAAAATGTAAAGATATGACACTATTGTCTCATTTTCATTGTGTAATTTATTGACGGTCCCTAACTAGACCCTGATATAGGCTATCCAAAGTCAGTCAGGTGACATTTGGGAACCTGTAAACACACACAAGAGACACCCACATCAAACCACACCACAAAAACAACTCATGTTTGAATTCAGTCATGGCCGCTAATATTTCTAAACGAACCCAATCTAAAACGAGGCCAAATCAGGAAGCGCAGTCGCCCTTTAAAACTAACTAATGACATGTTGCGCCTCACACCCTTTCTACCTTTCAGATGATCCAAGGAGGAGGACAGATGACAACAGCAGGCCAGTGGATCCCTTAGAACAGCAGCAGCCAGGGGCAATGGTAGGGAGGAGGATGGTTTAGGTGACCCAGACACAGGCCTTGGGCTGAGGCTGTCACTACATTGGATCCCTTAGAACAGCAGCAGCCAGGGGCACATGGTAGGGAGGAGGATGGTTTAGGTGACCCAGACACAGGCCAAGGGCTGCACTACATACAAGCTGCATACAGTGCCTTGCAAAAGTATTAATCCCCCTTGGCATTTTTCCTATTTTGTTGCATTACAATCTGTAATTTAAATGGATTTTTATTTGGATTTCATGTATGGACATACACAAAATAGTCCAAATTGGTGAAGTGAAATGAAAAAAATTACTTGTTTCAATAAATTCAAAAAAATTTTTTACGGAAAAGTGGTGCATGCATATGTATTCACCCCCTTTGCTATGAAGCCCCTAAATAAGATCTGGTGCAACCAATTACCTTCAGAAGTCACATAATTAGTTAAATGAAGTCCACCTGTGTGCAATCTAAGTGTCACATGATCTGTCACATGATCTCAGTATATATATATATACACCTGTTCTGAATGACCCCAGAGTCTGCAACACCACTAAGCAAGGGGCAACACCAAACAAGCGGCACCATGAAGACCAAGGAGCTCTCCAAACAGGTCAGGGACAAAAGTTGTGGAGAAGTACAGATCACGGTTGGGTTATAAAAAAAAAACAGAAACTTTGAACATCCCACGAAGGGAGACCACTCTCCCAGACAGCTCTCGATACCAGGTTTCTTTCTGATTGTATCTTTCACTATGAATGGCCTGGCACTGTCCATCCGTCCCCATAGATGGCGCTCTCCGTCCATCATAAGTCTGGCGCCTGAGGGTGTAGACAGGAAAACAGACACTTTCCATTTTGCCTACTCACAAATTGGTTTAGAACGTCAACGGTTGGAATATCAACAAAAACTCCATCGGGAGTACAATAAATTATAGCCTTAAGTTTAAAAACAAATGTTCAACATTTCAATGGTTCTATTTAACAGGGCATAGGTTTTGTTTCAAAATGTATTACCAAGACGGAGGAAATCCCATAAGCATTTATAGTTTTATTAGTTAGGGGTAAGTCAATTCCCATACTTTTACCAAAAGTGAACATATGGCAATATTTTTCTTAGACTATTTCCAGAGCCTTTAGACAGTCATACAATGCTTTAACCTTATCTTTATCAAATGATCCATAAAGGGACCAACTCAGAATACTTTTCTCACCCCTTACGTACGTCTACGTTTGGGTGTGCAAGTTTGTATACAATTATTATTATTTCCATGATAACTTTATAAAATCTCCAGTAATCGATTATACACACATACAATTTCTCATTTTTTCCCCATATCTTCACAGAATCCATATATCGGAACCCCTAGATAACATTATATATCGAAACGTATTATTCAATCAGCTTACTAGGCAAATTCCAATCTCTTATTATCAAAATGTCAATCTTATTATGTAATGATTGGTTCAGTAGTCTTCAGGCTTCGTGTCCTAAGAGTTCAGTTCTCCTCACATTTCCACCTAATCTGTCACGGTTCTCTCTTCGATACCCACACTTCATTTATTGGTTATTAATCTGATCCTTTACAGTCTAAGAAATAACAACCCACACTCTCCTCATTCACACGGGAGGCTATTCCTCCTGTCAAAAAGGTTAGTCATTCACAGGTATTCTCTCATACATGCATGTTCAACACACCCAGGCCCGGCGCCACCAGGGGGCAGAAGAGGGCAATGCCCCCTTAGTTGGAATATTGTGCCTCCTCAGTTCTGTATCCATATTCTGTCCCACAATCTGCCCCCTCCATCATGCCCAACCCATTTGTTGTGTATGCTTCGTTCATGTAACTCCCTTGCACGCATCATACATACGTCATACAAATTTTACCGGTTGAAAAAAACTTCACAGTAGAAGGGCGGGTCAATTTGACCGTTTAGGGTTTTTACTTTCAAAGTTACTTACTACGAAAAACAAAAAACGCGCAGCTGGATGGAATTTAGCTAATGTTAACAGTTAGGTAGGTAGCTGATAGTATGATGGATATTAGAAAGTGGCTTCGCCAGGGCACAACAGCAGCATTGGATCAAAGCGGGGGGGGGGGGGTAGAAGCCTGCCACAGAGGCCAAAGGCAAGGCTGCTGGCCGACGCTAATCACCGAGGCCAAGGCCGCTGGGCTGACGCTAATCACCGAGCCAAGGCCGCTGGTCCAACGCTAATCACTGAGGCCAAGGCTGCTGAGCCGACGCTAATCACCGGGGTCAAGGCCGCTTGGCCGACGCTAATCACCGAGGCCCAGGCCACTGGGCCGACGCTAATCACCAAGGCCAAGGCCGCTGAGCCGATGCTAATCACCGAGGCCAAGGCCGCTGGGCCGACGCTAATCACCGAGGCCAAGGCCGCTGGGCTGACGCCTATCACTGAGCCAAGGCCGCTGGGCCGACGCTAATCACTGAGGCCAAGGCTGCTGAGCCGACGCTAATCACCGGGGTCAAGGCCGCTTGGCCGACGCTAATCACCGAGGCCAAGGCCACTGGGCCGACGCTAATCACCGAGGCCAAGGCCGCTGAGCCGATGCTAATCACAGAGGCCAAGGCCGCTGGGCCGACGCTAATCACCGAGGCCAAGGCTGCTGAGCCGACGCTAATCACAGAGGCCAAGGCTGCTGGGCCGACGCTAATCACCGAGGCCAAGGCCGCTGGTCCAACGCTAATCACTGAGGCAAAGGCTGAGCCGACGCTAATCACCCACCGGGTCAAGGCCGCTTGGCCAATGCTAATCACCGAGGCCAAGGCCACTGGGCCGACGCTAATCACCGAGGCCAAGGCCGCTGAGCCGATGCTAATCACCGAGGCCAAGGCCGCTGGGCCGACGCTAATCACCGAGGCCAAGGCCACTGGGCCGACGCTAATCACAGAGGCCAAGGCCGCTGGGCCGACGCTAATCACCGAGGCCAAGGCCGCCGAGCCCAACAGCAAAGGCAGCTGCGCAACTGTCTTGCAGCCTGGTGACATAGGAGGTAACCAACCCGGCCTGCAGCCGCCAAGACCGAACCTAGCAGCAGCACCGCCAGTATATTACAAGCACCGACGCCTCCGTTAGTGCCTGACGACCTCGGTGATGAGGAGCCAGCGCAGGTTTGTCTGGGGAAATACCCAACCTGCCTGTACTGTGGGAGAAAACTGACATTTTGTAGCACGTGGTTCAAAGGCAGAGAGTGACTGCTGCAAGCCAGATGCAGTTTGATGAGTTATGGGAGAGATACAAACACATTCAGTGAGCACAAACGGAGCATGCAAACGGCACAGGAGTAAAGAGCAGCTGATTCAACTGACATTTGAGAGGGATCTTACAAGCAAATTCCGTGGGGAGTGGAACGAGAGACTGCTGAGGAGGTTCAACACAGCATCAAGGCGGCTGCAACTCTTTTGAATCTGGGGTAGAACAGGCAGCCTGGCTGGGCTTGGAGTATTTAGTTATTTGCTAGCTTTTGGAAATGCGTGGCAAACGTCAGAAATAGGCGTAGACGTGATTTTCTTTATTGGCGTTGCTGCCAAGTCTACTGCTTGATTTCTGTGATTGGATTGGAAATGTTTGGTTTATAATATAATCGGATTGTTTTTAATGTTGTTTTATAATGTAGAAGAGGTGCTTTGCATTACATTGATGAGGGTGGGCAGACCTTGACCAATGGTTGAGTAACGATGTAGCTATAGTGTTGCCATAAACAACTCGTTGCTATGGAATATTAATGTCTCTGTTATCATACGCAGCGTAGGACGACACTCTTGTGGGAAGACAGCTTGGTAGCTGCGTTCAAGCTGCATTGTACCGATAAGTCCTGGTAGTGCGTTGTACATTATTGTTTGCTTTCCGCCATTGGAAATGCATTGTATTGGCATGAGGAAGGGTTATTACGGTAATTAGCAACTGTTTTGCATTGTATTGGCATGAGGAAGTGTTATTACGGTAATTAGCAACTGTTTTGCATTGTATTGGCATGAGGAAGTGTTATTACGGTAATTAGCAACTGTTTTGCATTGTATTGGCATGAGGAATTGTTATTACGGTAATTAGCAACAGTTTTGCATTGTATTGGCATGAGGAATTGTTATTACGGTAATTAGCAACAGTTTTGCATTGTATTGGCATGAGGAATTGTTATTACGGTAATTAGCAACAGTTTTTATTGTATTGGCATGAGTAAAGTGTTATTACGTCAATTAGCAAACTGTTTTGCATTGTATTGGCATGAGGAAGTGATATTACGGTAATTAGCAACTGCCCTGGGCATTGTATTGGCATGAGGAATTCTTATTACGGTATGGTAGCAACCGTTTTGCAAGGTGATGTAATTGGCATGAGAAGTGTTATTACGGTAATTAGCAACAGTTTTTGCATTGTATTGGCATGAGGAAGTGTTATTACGGTAATTAGCAACTGTTTTGCATTGGATTGATGGGTATTGTGCATGTAGCTGTGTAGCGTTGTCATAACTTGCAATTTCTGGAGGCGGTTATGAATTGTCCACGTTTGTAAAGCGGTGCAGTAGCCTGTATACTTGCAGCAAGACAGCAGTGTGTGTGGTAATTGTACTAACGATTATTATCCATCCTGTGTTATCAGCAAGCGAAAATAGTTGTGCCCCCTTAGTCATTTCTGATGCCCCCTTGCCGAGTTAATCCTACCGCCGGGCCTGGTTTACAGGTGAAATAAATTATGGTATACGGATGGGCAGGTGATGAGATTGATGCTCCTTTCCAATAAATATCGAGGGTCTTATTCTGGTGACATGTTGATCGATGCTTGGCTGCTAATGAAGGTAGTTATGTGGCACTACATTAGATCACTCAAATATGGTATCCTTGCGCGCTGCAGGATACATTCAGAGTAAGAATTTGTGATTAGTCCGGAGTCCCGGCTAGTGCTGCTTCTGACCCCCTTAAATACCTGCCGCCTCAGTACATCCATCTTCCTTTTCTCACCTCATTCATTTGTCTTGGAGATGAGAGGCTGGTGGTTGACAGAGGAAAAAGGAAACAGGTAGAAAGAGGAGGATACAGGGCATTCAGAAAGGATTCTGACCCCTTGACCTTTTCCACATTTTGTTACGTCACAGCATTCTAAAATTGATTCGATAAATAACAGTCCTCATCATGGTTAACTAGTCTGTCATATTCCACTGATTCATATGGATGCCAGTCCATTCATTGGCTGTAAAAGTGGGTAAAACAGAAAAGCATATAACTGTAGCTATGTGGTCTTTACTTGAGTGTGTTTCAGCAGGGTGAGGTCAGAGAGATGCTTCCAAGTCAGTATTTTTCTGAACTCATAGAAAATCCTTTATACATTTGCAAGATTTAAACTCATTCATGGTAGCAGACGCTATTGATACCAGATTCGACTGTACAAATTGGTGCATATCACTGTAGCAAGTCCAGTGAGTGTGTTTCAACCACTTTACAATTTTTTTATTTTTATTTTTTTCATTGTATACAATCTGATGGGATGAATGTTCAACCCCATTAAAATAACCATAATGGTCTATATAGTACCTTTAAGTTAAGACCTCACAGATCTGTTCATGGCAAAGCAGTTCAATTAATGATATTAATTGATTCTTAAAGAATATAACTTATAAATCACGAGCCTCATCTTGAGGAGTCACCTGTGACAGTATTCATAAAGAGTAGGAGTACTGATCTGGGATCAGTTTTGCCCTTTTAGATCATAATGAAACAGATTAGATGGACAGGGGGGACCTGATCCTAGATCAGCACTCCTCCTCTGAGAAACTGCCATGAACAAGGGCCCAGGTCACCAGGACCAAGAAACCGGACACATAGTTGAAAAGTCTATTTACAGCAGGTGTTTACTGCCATCTAGTGGAAGATACCAATAAAACACTTGATTATCAGGGTGGGGAGACGGTTGAGCTGAAACAGAATGTAAAGAAGACTATCCTGCTCAGAACAGTGAACAAAACAAAGGCTGAAAACTGCTAGAAGAAAGCAACACTCACGGTGCCATGGAGAGTGGTAAGCGAACACTCACGGTGTGATGGAGAGTGGTCAAAGCAACACTCACAAGTTTGTGATGGAGAGTGGTAAAGCAACACTCACTGGTGTGATGGAGAGTGGTAAAGCAACAGTTTGGAGAGTGGTAAAGCAAACACTCACGGTGTGCAAATGTCAATGGGTTTGGTAAAGAACACTTAGCCTTGTACAGATGTTAAATAAATAAGTGTTAGCTTCCTCACAACCATGCACCCCATTGTTGCCACCACAGTGACCAGAAGAAGAAACCGGAGACAGTGACAGACTACAATACGCAAAGGTAGATATTCCATTCTACCATATACAGATAGCCTTCAGCCATCTGCCAAACACCAAATAGGATACCTTGTATTTATTATCATTTGATATTATTACTATTAGATGCCTTGACTTTTACAAAACAAGTCAGAAAGGTAGACATTTCAGAACAAATAGCATCTGGCATGTTATACAGCTAGAGACAAATACTGTTAAAACGCAGAGAAAAAAGCTACAGGAACCAAGTTAGTACAGCTAAGACAGCACTGTTAAAATATATATCTAAACAAATAGCCCCAAGTATGTTATCCCACTGGGGAAAAATAAATCATTACAATGTCATATGTCAGAACAAATAGCAGCAGGAATGGTGTTCTCCCTCTTTCCCCAATGAACCACAGCTCCCACTATCAAAAAATAGCACAATGTCAACCTACAGCAGGTCCTGTTCTCCCTATTCAGCCCCAAGCACCACAGCTGAAACTGGGGAAAAATAATAACAAGTTTGGGGGAACAACAGGTCCTGAGGATCCCTCTTCCCCAAACACCACCTGGTCACTCCCACTACATATGACACAAGGAGTCCAAGAAGGCAGGTCCTTGATTACATAGATCACACAGAGGAGCGGTTGTGATTTCTATTAAATGATGTTTTCTAGGTGGAAGGTTTACCCTGTGTATGAGATTAAAATGTATCAGCTGATGATTAGGATTGTTAGATGAACCCACTAAGTTCCTGATGAACTCAACTGGTGAGCCTCTTTAGCAGCTAGTTCCATGGACACACTGATTTCAATGTCCTTGCCAAGGTCAGATGACTTTCAGTCAACAGTCTCTTTTGTGTAGCTTCACTCCGTAGCCCACATACTAGTCTGTCTCTAATGATGTCATTTAGAACAGCATTAACTCTCAGTGTTCTGATAGTTTCTTTAATGCAGCAGCAAACATTGTTACTGATTCTCCCTCTTCCTGATGTCTCCTGTGGAACCTGAACCTTTCAGCATTAACTAGTGGTTCTGGTGAAAAATGTCCTTTAAGTATCTCCACAATATCCCCATACGTCTTATTACCTGTTCTGACTGGCTGTAGCAGGCTGCCTAGTAAATTAAATGTCTTTGGCCCCATTACACTAAAACATGGAGGCACAATGTTGTCCTCATCCATGTCATTTACAAGAACAAAATATTCAAACCGTTCTGTATATGAGCTCCACTGCTCAATACTTTTATCAAACTGTCCAATGTTTCCAACAATTCCAATAATTGTTTGTTTCTCAATAAGCTCCTGATTGTCACTCACTTCAATATTGTCCTCAACCAAAGCAATATTTTCCTCAGTCACGTGATCTTCATTCACTTCACTCACTGACGTTTCCTCCTAAGTTCGCTCATTTAGCAGTTTTAATTAAAAGGTTTGTCTTCACAGTTGAATAAATGTCCTTTCCTTTAATCACTGTATATTCCTCCTTTTTAATCACGTTGTTTTCCAGCTCCGATGTCCGTCTCGAGTCCTTTTCTGCCGTCCATGACGATGTTAACTCCAGTGGTGGAAAAAGTACCCAATTGTCATACTTGAGTAAAAGTAAAGATACCTTAACAGAAAATGACTCAACTAAAAGTGAAAGTCACCCAGTAAAATACTACTTGAGTAAAAGTCTAAAAGTATTTGGTTTTAAATATACTTAAGTATCAAAAGTAAATGTAATTGCTAAAATATACTAAAGTATCAAAAGTAAAAGTACAAGTATAAATAATCATTTCAAATTCCTTACATAAAGCAAACCAGACAATTTTCTTGTTTTTAAAATGTACGTTCAGCCAGAGGCACACTCCAACACTCAGACAATTTACAAACAAAGCATTTGTGTTTAGTGAGTCTGCCAGATCAGAGGCAGTAGGGATGTTCTCTTGATAAGTGTGTGAATTGGACCATTTTCTGTCCTGCTAAGCATTCAAAATGTAACGAGTACTTTTGGGTGTCAGGGAAAATGTATGGAGTAAAAAGTACATTATTTTCTTTAGGAATGTAGTGAAGTAAAAGTAAAAGTAGTCAAAAATATAAATAGTAAAGTCAAGTACAGATACCCCCAAAAAAACTACTTAAGTAGTACTTTAAAGTATTTTTACTTAAGTATTTTACACCACTGGTTAACTCTCTTTCTTAGCTAGCTCGACTATGCACTTGCCTCTGCTAGCA
>CM072257.1:239967-257467 GCA_036851935.1 Coregonus suidteri | reverse complement strand
CCCACACACACTGGACACTCGCCACACACACACTAGACACACACACACACTACACGACACACACAGACACACACACACACACACACTGGACACACACACACACACACTGGACACACACACACACACACACTGGACACCACACACACACACACACAGACACCACACACTGACACACACACACACACACACACTGGAACACACACGCACACACACACACACACACACAACACAACACACACACACCATGGACAAACAACACACAACACACACACACACACACACACACACACTGGACACACACACACACACACACACTGGACACACACACACACACACACACAGACTGGACACACACACACACAACACACACACACTGACACTGGACACACACACACTGGACACACACACAGGACACACACACACACACTGGACACACACACTGGACACACACCACACACACACATGGACACACACACCACTGAACACACACACACACACACACACTGAAAACACACAAACAGGACACACTGGACACACACACACACACACACTGGACACACACACACACACTGACACACACACACACACACACACTGGACACAAACTGGACACACCAGACAAACACACACACACACACACACACACACACACACACCACACACAACTGGAACACACACGAACACACACTGGACACACACACACACACACTGGACACACAAACACACACTGACACACACACACACACACATCGACACACACACACACTATGGACTGGACACACACACACTGACACACACACACACACATGATCAACACACACACACACACTGGACACACACACACACTGGACCAACACACAAACACACACACTGTGGACACACACACACACACTGAACACACACACTGGACACACACACACAACACACTGGACACACACCACACACACACACACACACACACACTGAACAACACACACACGACAACACACACACTGGACACACACACACTGGGACCACACAACACACATGTGGACACACACACACATGGAACACACACACACACACTGGACAACACACTGACACACACACCTGGACACAACACACACACACACTGGACACACACACACACACTGATACACACACACTGGACACACACACACATGTAAACACACACACTGAACACACACCCACATACCTACTGGACACACACACTAATGGCATTTGTGTGTTTGGTGACACAAACCACACACACACCCACACAATGTGTCCACTGTGTCTATTTCCACACTGCCATTTCTACCTGTCCTGATCACAGTGTGGACACACCCACACACCTCCTCACACCGTCTCACTGGACATGTCTGCTTTTAGCTCCCACCTCTACTTCACTGTGTTATAATGGACCTTACACACTTGTTATGTCACCACTGGACACACACACACAGTTGACAACTTTCTGGAGACACACACACTGGACAAACACACTTTACACTGACATTTATGGACCACACACATACACACAGGACATTAGCAGACTACACACACACAGAACACAACACACAGTGAATACATATTCCTCCCCACACATTCCAGGTTTTTGACACAAACGTGTCCACACACACTTGGACACACACATTTGTTGTACCCTGTGACACACGCTGGTTTTGCTGCACACACACATCATGGGGCTGCGACACACCTGGATTGTGACCATGAATCACACACACTGACACATGGTTGAATCACAGATCCAGTGCACTGACCACTGTGCTCACTCAGGAGACACTCTATGAGGTTTTGTTTTGTGTCCATACGCTGACACACATTGTGGGTTTGTGTGCAGAGCATCATGGGGGTTTGACACACACACCCAGATGATCACTTCCAGATAAATGGTTGAACACACCTGTCTATGTCTCATCATATTGGACACACAAACACGTGGTTATGAAACCCACGAGACACAACACAAGATTGGCGATGAGTAAGTCTGAAATCTACAGGAACTATTCGGTCTGGAAGAAGTGGGTTTTTACAACTGTTTAAAACTGTTATTTTCTGTGGTACAGAATAGGCTAATGTTAGCACAGTGTATTGATAGCAGAGGCAAGTGCATAGTCCAGCTAGCTAAGAAAGAGAGTTAACCAGTGGTGTAAAGTACTTAAGTAAAAATACTTTAAAGTACTACTTAAGTATTTTTTTTGGGGGTATCTGTACTTGACTTTACTATTCATATTTTTGACTACTTTTACTTTCACTTCACTACATTCCTAAAGAAAATAATGTACTTTTTACTCCATACATTTTCCCTGACACCCAAAAGTACTCGTTACATTTTGAATGCTTAGCAGGACAGAAAATGGTCCAATTCACACACTTATCAAGAGAACATCCCTACTGCCTCTGATCTGGCAGACTCAGTAAACACCAAATGCTTTGTTTGTAAATTGTCTGAGTGTTGGAGTGTGCCTCTGGCTGAACGTACATTTTAAAAACAAGAAAAATCATCTGGTTTGCTTTATGTAAGGAATTTGAAATCAGATTTATACTTGTACTTTTACTGTTTTGATACTTTAGTATATTTTTAGCAATTACATTTACTTTTGATACTTAAGTATATTTAAAACCAAAATACTTTTAGACTTTTTACTCAAGTAGTATTTTACTGGGTGACTTTCACTTTTAGTTGAGTCATTTTCTATTACAAGGTATCTTTACTTTTACTCAAGTATGACGAATTGGGTACTTTTTCCACCACTGGAGTTAACATCGTCATGGCACGGCAGAAAAGGACTGGAGACGGACATCGCATAACTTTGTCCAAGTGGTTGGTCAGAATGTTTGTCTTAACTAGCCTGATAACTCCAACATGTCTGATATGAAACATTGACATAAACCTCTACATACTTGAGTTTCTCCAGTCTGCTGTGTGGATCCTCCAGTCCAGCAGAAGAGCAGTCTGACTCCTGAGTCTCCTGGGTGATTGTAGCTCAGGTCCAGCTCTCTCAGTGTGTGAGGGGTTTGACTTCAGAGCTGAGACCAGAGAAGCACAGCCTTCCTCTGTGACTAGACAGCCTGACAGCCTGCAAAGGGTCAAATCATATTTAAAACCACACTGCTATTCTTTGGTGGTGAAGAAAGATATTGCAGTATATTTTTTCAACATTTTCAGTTAAATCAGTGTCCTGAAACCTGCTCTATCTATTCATAAATGAAAACCCAAAAGTAATTGTTTTTTGTTTGGTTTTTCATCTTATTAGAAATGACAAATTATCAAAGTATTGCTTGTAGAGAGAAAAATGTATAGTACAAATATTTGAGTAGACTGACCAGAGCAGTTTAAAAAGCCAGTATCAGTCAAAAGACAGACAGTGAGGTATCAGATTTAGATTATATTGAGTATACAGTCCACACCATATCTACAGTTTTACATTCAAAAAGTATTCAGACCCCTTGACTTTTTCCACATTTTGTTAAGTTACAGCCTTATTCTAAAATAGATTAAATTAGTTATTTTTCCCCATCAATTTACACACAATACCCCATAATGACAAAGTGAAAAAAACAGGTTTTTAGACATGTTTGCAAATATATAGAAATACCTTATTACAGAAGTTTTTCAGACCCTTTGCTATGAGATTCGAAATTGAGCTCATGTGCATCCTGTTTCCGTTGATCATCCCTGAGATGTTTCTACAACTTGATTGGAGTCCACCTGTGGTAAATTCAATTGATTGGACATGATTTAGTTGGAAAGGCACACACCTGTCTATATAAGGTCCCACAGTTGACAGTGCATGTCAGAGCAAAACCAAGCCATGAGGTCGAAGGAATTGTCCGTAGAGCTCCGAGACAGGATTGTGCCGAGGGGAAAGGGTACCAAAAAAATTTCTGCAGCTTTGAAGGTCCCCAAGAACACAGTGGCCTCCATCATCTTAAATGGAATAAGTTTGGAACCACCAAGATTCTTCCTAGAGCTGGCCGCCCGGCCAAACTGAGCAATCGGGGGAGAAGGGCCTTGTCAGGGAGGTGACCAAGAACCCGATGGTCACTCTGACAGAGCTCCAGAGTTTCCTCTGTGGATATGGGAGAACCTTCCAGAAGGACATCTCTGCAGCACTCCACCAATCAGGTCCTTTATGGTAGAGTGGCCAGACTGAAGCCACTCCTCAGTAAAAGGCACATGACAGCCCGCTTGGAGTTTGCCAAAAGGCACCTAAAAGACTCTCAGACCATGAGAAACAAGATTCTCTCGTCTGATGAAACCAAGATTGATCTCTTTGGCCTGAATGCCAAGCGTCACGTCTGGAGGAAACCTGGCACCATCCCTACGGTGAAACATGGTGGTGGCAGCATGCTGTGGGGATGTTTTTTAGTGGCAGGGACTGGGAGACTAGTCAGGATCGAGGGAAAGATGAACAGAGCAAAAGTACAGAGAGATCCCTGATGAAAACCTGCTCCAGAGCTCTCTGGACCTCAGACTGGGGTGAAGGTTCACCTTCCAACAGGACAATGAGCCTAAGCACACAACCAAGACAACACAGGAGTTCTAAAAACCCATAACTTTGTCATTATGGGATGTTGTGTGTAGATTGATGAGGGAAAAAAACATATTTTAAATCAATTTTAGAATAAGGCTTTAACGTAACAAAATGTGGAAAAAGTCAAGGGGTCTGAATACTTTCCGAATACACTGTGTAACTATACACTATATATACAGCAGTATGTGGACACCCTTTCAAATTAGTGGATTTGGCTATTTCAGCCACACCGGTTGCTGACAGGTGTATAAAATCGAGCACACAGCCATGCAATCTCCATAGACACTAAGCGGTCCCGTTTCTGTGAGCTTGTGTGTGGCCTACAACTTCACGCTGAGCCGTTGTTGCTCCTAGACGTTTCCACTTCACAATAAAAGCACTTACAGTTTGACCCGGGGCAGCTCTAGCAGGGCAGAAATGTGACTTGTTGGAAAGGTGGCAGTTTCTATGACGGTGCCATGTTGAAAGTCAATGAGCACTTCAGTAAGGCCATTCTACTGCCAATGTTTGTCTATGGAGATTGCATGGCTGTGATGCTCGATTTCATACACCTGTCAGCAACGGGTTTGGCTGAAATAGCCGAATCCACTAATTTGAAGGGTTGTCCACATACTTTTGTATATATAGTGTATTTCCCTGGTATATTACTCATGTCTCACCAGTCCAGTTATGCTGCTCTGGGCGCCCATCCTGTGGACAGCTGGGAACACAACTTCAACTCCATTACATTCAATGTATCCCACAAAGTGCCACTTGGCTGGACAAAGCAGTCTGAAATGGAAATCAGGTCCATATATGAATGAAGCAGGCAGACACACAGCCTTACATGTCATATCACTGAGTCTCAGTTTAAATCACGGTGTGCCACTAAACATAACAGGCTATGTCATTGCAAGTGAAAGACCTCTCAAGACTCAGCTGGTTTTTAAGCACGGCGCTTGTAACGCCAAGGTAGGGGGTTCGATCCCACTGCACCACCCATAAACAGTTAAAAAATGGTGTTTCACGCAGAGACTGTAAGTCGCTTTTGAAAAGGGCGATCTGCTAAAAAAGTTAAAATTTATGTATTGTATTATATTCAAGTGAAACCATTATTCCTCAATTAAAATATCATAGGTTTTATTCATTGGTTAAAAGATTCAGAACACAAAAGACAAAAAACACTTGTTCCTATTTTAAAATAAACCTTTAGGAATTAAAATGAAACCATTTTCGGTGTTCCAGGTGAGGATGGGAAGCCAAAAGGGCTGATATGAAAACCACACCACAAATAAAAAAATAAAAAAAAATTTGTTCAATCAGTTAAACAAACAAGAAATAAATTTTAATTAAAAACAATGCAGTTAAACACATATACTATTCCTCCCCCCCAGTGGTTTGCGAAAGTATTCACTCCCCTTGGCATTTTTCCTATTTTGTTGCCTTACACCTGGAATTAAAATAGATTTTGGGGGGGTTTGTATCAAATTGATTTACACAACATGCCTACCACTTTGAAGATGAAAAATATTTTTATTGTGAAACAAACAAGAAATAAGACAAAAAAACATGTTGAAAAGAAAACTTGAGCGTGCATAACTATTCCCCCCCCCCCCCCCCAAAGGCAATACTTTGTAGAGCCACCTTTTGCAGCAATTACAGCTGCAAGTCTCTTGGGGTATGTCTCTATAAGCTTGGCACATCTAGCCACTGGGATTTTTGCCCCATTCTTCAAGGCAAAACTGCTCCAGCTCCTTCAAGTTGGATGGGTTCCGCTGGTGTACAGCAATCTTTAAGTCATACCACAGATTCTCAATTGGATTGAGGTCTGGGCTTTGACTAGGCCATTCCAAGACATTTAAATGTTTTCCCCTTAAACCACTCAAGTGTTGCTTTAGCAGTATGCTTAGGGTCATTGACCTGCTGGAAGGTGAACCTCCGTCCCAGTCTCAAATCTCTGGAAGACTGAAACAGGTTTCCATCAAGAATTTCCCTGTATTTAGCGCCATCCATCATTCCTTCAATTCTGACCAGTTTTCCCAGTCCCTGCCGATGAAAAACATCCCCACAGCATGATGCTGCCACCACCATGCTTCACTGTGGGGATGGTGTTCTCGGGGTGATGAGAGGTGTTTGGGTTTGCGCCAGACATAGCGTTTTCCTTGATGGCCAAAAAGCTCCAATTTTGTTCTCATCTGACCAGAGTACCTTCTTCCATATGTTTGGGGAGTCTCCCCCAAACATAGGGGGAAGGGGGAATGTGTTTGCTTATGTTTTTTTTCTTTAAGCCAGACTCCCAGGATATAATACATTGAATTGAGCAAGTCTGCTTTAATGTTCTGAACACTCCAGGATCCAGCTGATCCTACAGGGATAATGTGAAAAGCCTCTAAAAGAGGTTTTGAATGAGCAAGTCTGACAAGAGAACAGTACGAGCTGGTATTCATCTATCATATAATAATATGCCATTTCAGAGCAGACGCTTTTATCCAAAGGACTTACAGTCATGCGTGGCAAAACCACTCATTTGTGTATTCATCTACAGGGATGGAACACTGTAAAACCACTCAGGAGTTATTCAGCGCAGGACTGGGGACCAGCTATCATGTAGAGAGGTATTAAACACAGTGGAGAAACTGTAGTAGAACCACTCAGAGAGGTATTATCATCTACAGGACTGAGACACTGGAGAAACCACTCAGAGAGAGGTATTCATCTACAGGACTGGGACACTGGTAGAACCACTCAGAGAGGTATTCATCTACAGGACAGGGACACTGGAGAACCACTCAGAGAGGTATTCATCTACAGGACTGGGACACTGTAGAACCACTCAGAGAGGTATTCATCTACAGGACTGGGACACTGGAAACCACTCAGAGAGGTATTCATCTACAGGACTGGGACACTGTAGAACCACTCAGAGAGGTATTCATCTACAGGACTGGGACACTGTAAAAACCACTCAGAGAGGTATTCATCTACAGGACTGGGACACTGTAAAACCACTCAGAGAGGTATTCATCTACAGGACTGGGACACTGGAGAACCACTCAGAGAGGTATTCATCTACAGGACTGGGACACTGTAAAACCACTCAGAGAGGTATTCATCTACAGGACTGGGACACTGGAGAACCACTCAGAGAGGTATTCATCTACAGGACTGGGACACTGGAGAACCACTCAGAGAGGTATTCATCTACAGGACTGGGACACTGTAAAACCACTCAGAGAGGTATTCATCTACAGGACTGGGACACTGTAGAACCACTCAGAGAGGTATTCATCTACAGGACTGAGACACTGTAAAACCACTCAGAGAGGTATTCATCTACAGGACTGGGACACTGTAAAACCACTCAGAGAGGTATTCATCTACAGGACTGAGACACTGTAAAACCACTCAGAGAGGTATTCATCTACAGGACTGAGACACTGTAAAACCACTCAGAGAGGTATTCATCTACAGGACTGGGACACTGTAAAACCACTCAGAGAGGTATTCATCTACAGGACTTGACACTGTAAAACCACTCAGAGAGGTATTCATCTACAGGACTGGGACACTGTAAAACCACTCAGAGAGGTATTCATCTACAGGACTGAGACACTGTAGAACCACTCAGAGAGAGGTATTCATCTACAGGACTGAGGACACTGTTAGAACCACTCAGAGAGGTATTCATCTACAGGACTGGGACACTGTAAAACCACTCAGAGAGGTATTCATCTACAGGACTGGGACACTGTAAAACCCACTCAGAGAGGTATTCATCTACAGGACAGGACTCAGAGAGGTACACTGTAAAACCACTCAGAGAGGTATTCATCTACAGGACTGAAACACTGTAAAACCACTCAGAGAGGTATTCATCTACAGGACTGGGACACTGTAAAACCACTCAGAGAGGTATTCATCTACAGGACTGGGACACTGTAAAACCACTCAGAGAGGTATTCATCTACAGGACTGGGACACTGTAAAACCACTCAGAGAGGTATTCATCTACAGGACTGAGACACTGTAAAAACCACTCAGAGAGGTATTCATCTACAGGACTGAGACACTCTAAAACCACTCAGAGAGGTATTCATCTACAGGACTGGGACACTGTAAAACCACTCAGAGAGGTATTCATCTACAGGACTGGGACACTGTAAAACCACTCAGAGAGGTATTCATCTACAGGACTGGGACACTGTAAAACCACTCAGAGAGGTATTCATCTACAGGACTGGGACACTGTAAAACCACTCAGAGAGGTATTCATCTACAGGACTGGGACACTGTAAAACCACTCAGAGAGGTATTCATCTACAGGACTGGGACACTGGAGAACCACTCAGAGAGGTATTCATCTACAGGACTGGGACACTGTAGAACCACTCAGAGAGGTATTCATCTACAGGACTGGGACACTGTAAAACCACTCAGAGAGGTATTCATCTACAGGACTGGGACACTGTAAAACCACTCAGAGAGGTATTCATCTACAGGACTGAGACACTGTAAAACCACTCAGAGAGGTATTCATCTACAGGACTGGGACACTGTAGAACCACTCAGAGAGGTATTCATCTACAGGACTGAGACACTGTAGAACCACTCAGAGAGGTATTCATCTACAGGACTGGGACACTGTAAAACCACTCAGAGAGGTATTCATCTACAGGACTGGGACACTGTAGAACCACTCAGAGAGGTATTCATCTACAGGACTGAGACACTGTAGAACCACTCAGAGAGGTATTCATCTACAGGACTTGAGGACACTGTAGAACCACTCAGAGAGGTATTCATCTACAGGACTGGGACACTGTAAAACCACTCAGAGAGGTATTCATCTACAGGACTGGGACACTGTAAAACCACTCAGAGAGGTATTCATCTACAGGACTGGGACACTGTAAAACCACTCAGAGAGGTATTCATCTACAGGACTGAGACACTGTAGAACCACTCAGAGAGGTATTCATCTACAGCACTGGGACACTGTAAAACCACTCAGAGAGGTATTCATCTACAGGACTGAGACACTTTAGAACCACTCAGAGAGGTATTCATCTACAGGACTGGGACACTGTAAAACCACTCAGAGAGGTATTCATCTACAGGACTGGGACACTGGAGAACCACTCAGAGAGGTATTCATCTACAGGACTGGGACACTGGAGAAACCACTCAGAAAGGTATTCATCTACAGGACTGGGACACTGGAAAAACCACTCAGAGAGGTATTCATCTACAGGACTGAGACACTGTAAAACCACTCAGAGAGGTATTCATCTACAGGACTGGGTGGGTATTATTAGTCTGTTCTGAGTAGAAATGGATATATAACAGTGATTAAAACACAAAAACAGCGAGTTTAATGCACAGATTCTGACACTTATCTCCAAGAAGATAATTCCCATTTATAGTTATTTTGATACTACACGCAAAGGGGTTCTTCGTTTGTCCCCCATAGGAAAACCCTTTTTTGTTTCAGGTAGAACCCTTGGGTGGTGAAAAAAAGGTTCTACTTAGAACCTTTTAGTGGTGAAACGACCTTCCACTTGTAACAAAAATGTTTATTTTCAGAGGGTTCTCCTAAGAGGATAATTGAAGAACCGTTATGGTTCTAGGTAATGCCTTCTTTTCTAGAGTAGTAGTCTGAGCTTAATTTATAGAACATGACTTTTCCTGTTGATTCTTCTGCTCCAAGTCTTTCTCTAGTTCAGAGTTCTTCTGCTTCAAGTCTTCATAAGTTTTCTCTAGTTCAGAGTTCTTCTGCTTTAAGTCTTCAGAAGTTTCTCTAGCTCAGAGTTCTTCTCTGCTTCAAGTCCTTAGAAGAGCTCTTCTTTTCTTTAATTCAGTGTTCTCCTGCTTCAAGTCTATATAGATGTTTCTGTTCTGTTGCTCTAGCTCATATATCCTCCTCAATAGTTTGTCAGAATTCTCCTCAGTCCAGAATCTTTCTTTAATTCCAGTTCTTTAATAACTTGCATCTTCATCTTTTTACAGAAGCTCCCCCTTTTCCTCCTCCTCCTCCTCTTAACACTCAGATCCTCCTCCTCAGTGTCTCCTCCTTCCTCCTCAAGTCACTTGACTAACATGACAGTTCACAGTTCACAGTTTAGTTTCTCTAACTGAAATACAAAGAAATGGTTTATCAAATAGGAGTATTTATCAATTGGGGTATTGTCAATGGCATTCAGGAACGTTAAATAACAGAAAATTACCTCGAGTTATCTTTGTCTTTCCAGCGTTGCCATGGTGGCCTTTGTGTCCCCCCGTCTCCAGTGACCTCGACCAGGATGTGTGTTTGCATTGTTGGGACGGTGTAGTGTCGCCTGACGTGGCTCTCACAGGAGTGGCGAGGCAGTGCAGGTCATGACAGTCTAATGTCTCTTCAAGCCTCTGGGCTGGTTAGATATCAGTCAGACAGTCTAATGTCTCTTCAAGCCTCTGGTCTGGTTAGATATCAGTCAGACAGTCTAATGTCTCTTCTTCAAGCTCTCTGGGCAAGTTAGATATCAGTCAGACAGTCTAATGTCTCTTCAAGCCTCTGGGCTGGTTAGATATCAGTCAAACAGTCTAATGTCTCTTCAAGCCTCTGAGCTGGTTAGATATCAGTCAGACAGTCTAATGTCTCTTCAAGCCTCTGGGCTGGTTAGATATCAGTCAGGAGGAGGCAGTGCAGGTCAAGCCTCTGGCTCTGGTTAGTATCAGTCAACAGTCTAATGTCTCTTCAAGCCTCTGGGCTGGTTAGATATCAGTCAGACAGTCTAATGTCTCTTCAAGCCTCTGGGCTGGTTAGATATCAGTCAGACAGTCTAATGTCTCTTCAAGCCTCTGGGCTGGTTAGATATCAGTCAGAGACAGTCTAATGTCTCTTCAAGCCTCTGGGCTGGTTAGATATCAGTCAAACAGTCTAATGTCTCTTCAAGCCTCTGGGCTGGTTAGATATCAGTCAGACAGTCTAATGTCTCTTCTCTTCAAGCCTCTGGCTGGGTTTAGATATCAGTCAGGAGGAGGCAGTGCAGTCAGACAGTCTAATGTCTCTTCAAGCCTCTGGGCTGGTTAGATATCAGTCAGACAGTCTAATGTCTCTTCAAGCCTCTGGGCTGGTTAGATATCAGTCAGACAGTCTAATGTCTCTTCAAGCCTCTGAGCTGGTTAGATATCAGTCAGACAGTCTAATGTCTCTTCAAGCCTCTGGGCTGGTTATATATCAGTCAGACAGTCTAATGTCTCTTCAAAACTCTAAGCTGGTCAGTCAGATCTAATCAAGCCTCTCTGGTTAGACAGTCTAATGTCTCTTCAAGCCTCTGGGCTGGTTAGATATCAGTCAGACAGTCTAATGTCTCTTCAAGCCTCTGAGCTGGTGTAGATATCATTCAGACAGTCTAATGTCTCTTCAAGCCTCCGGGCTGGTTAGATATCAGTCAGACAGTTCTAATGTCTCTTCAAGCCTCTGGGGCTGGTTAGATTATCAGTCAGGACAGTCAGGTCAGACAGCCTAATGTCTCTTCAAGCCTCTGGGCTGATTAGATATCAGTCAAACAGTCTAATGTCTCTTCAAGCCTCTGGGCTGGTTAGATATCAGTCAGACAGTCTAATGTCTCTTCAAGCCTCTTGGCTGGTTAGATATCAGTCAGACAGTCTAATGTTTCTTCAAGCCTCTGGGCTGGTTAGATATCAGTCAGGAGGAGGCAGTGCAGGTCAAACAGTCTAATGTCTCTTCAAGCCTCTGAGCTGGTTAGATATCAGTCAGACAGTCTAATGTCTCTTCAAGCCTCTGGGCTGGTTAGATATCAGTCAGACAGTCTAATGTCTCTTCAAGCCTCTGGGCTGGTTAGATATCAGTCAGACAGTCTAATGTCTCTTCAAGCTCTCAAGCCTCTGGGCTGGTTAGATATCAGTCAGACAGTCTTAATGTCTCTTCAAAACTTAAGCTGGTAAGATATCTTCAAGTCAGACAGTCTAATGTCTCTCTTCAAAGCCTCTAAGCTGGTTAGATATCAGTCAGACAGTCTAATGTCTCTTCAAGCCTCTGGGCTGGTTAGATATCAGTCAGACAGTCTAATGTCTCTTCAAGCCTCTTGGGCTGGTTAGATATCAGTCAAACAGTCTAATGTCTCTTCAAGCCTCTGGGCTGGTTAGATATCAGTCAGACAGTCTAATGTCTCTTCAAGCCTCTGGGCTGGTTAGATATCAGTCAGGAGGAGGCAGTGCAGGTCAGACAGTCTAATGTCTCTTCAAGCCTCTGGGCTGGTTAGATATCAGCCAGACAGTCTAATGTCTCTTCAAGCCTCTGGCTGGTTAGATATCAGTCAGACAGTCTAATGTCTCTTCAAGCCTCTGGGCTGGTTAGATATCAGTCAGACAGTCTAATGTCTCTTCAAGCCTCTGGGCTGGTTAGATATCAGTCAGACAGTCTAATGTCTCTTCAAAAAACTCTAAGCGCTGGTTAGATATCAGTCAGACAGTCTAATGTCTCTTCAAGCTGTCTGGGCTGTCGTAGATAGATCAGTCAGACAATCTAATGTCTCTTCAAGCCTCTGAGCTGGTTAGATATCATTCAGACAGTCTAATGTCTCTTCAAGCCTTCGGGCTGGTTAGATATCAGTCAGACAGTCTAATGTCTCTTCAAGCCTCTCGGGCTGGTTAGATATCAGTCAGACAGTCTAATGTCTCTTCAAGCCTCTGGGCTGGTTAGATATCAGTCAGACAGTCTAATAATCTCTTCAAGCCTCTGGGCTGGTTAGATATCAGTCAGACAGTCTAATGTCTCTTCAAAGCCTCTGGGCTGGTTAGATATCAGTCAGACAGTCTAATGTCTCTTCAAGCCTCTGGGCTGGTTAGATATCAGTCAGGAGGAGGCAGTGCAGGTCAGGGACAGTCTAATGTCTCTTTCAAGCCTCTGGGCTGGTTAGATATCAGTCAGACAGTCTAATGTCTCTTCAAGCCTCTGGGCTGGTTAGATATCAGTCAGACAGTCTAATGTCTCTTCAAGCCTCTGGGCTGGTTAGATATCAGTCAGACAGTCTAATGTCTCTTCAAGCCTCTGGGCTGGTTAGATATCAGTCAGACAGTCTAATGTCTCTTCAAGCCTCTAAGCTGGTAAGATATCAGTCAGACAGTCTAATGTCTCTTCAAGCCTCTGGGCTGGTTAGATATCAGTCAGACAGTCTAATGTCTCTTCAAGCCTCCGGGCTGGTTAGATATCAGTCAGACAGTCTAATGTCTCTTCAAGCCTCGGGCTGGTTAGATATCAGTCAGACAGTCTAATGTCTCTTCAAGCCTCTGGGCTGGTTAGATATCAGTCAGACAGTCTAATGTCTCTTCAAGCCTCTGGGCTGGTTAGATATCAGTCAGACAGTCTAATGTCTCTTCAAGCCTCTGGGCTGGTTAGATATCAGTCAGACAGTCTAATGTCTCTTCAAGCCTCTTGGCTGGTTAGATATCAGTCAGACAGTCTAATGTCTCTTCAAGCCTCTGGGCTGGTTAGATATCAGTCAGACAGTCTAATGTCTCTTCAAGCCTCTGGGCTGGTTAGATATCAGTCAGACAGTCTAATGTCTCTTCAAGCCTCTGGACTGGTTAGATATCTTTCAGACAGTCTGATGTCTCTTCAAGCCTCTGGGCTGGTTAGATATCAGTCAGACAGTCTAATGTCTCTTCAAGCCTCTGGGCTGGTTAGATATCAGTTAGACAGTCTAATGTCTCTTCAAGCCTCTGGGCTGGTTAGATATCAGTCAGACAGTCTAATGTCTATTCAAGCCTCTGAGCTGGTTAGATATCAGTCAGACAGTCTAATGTCTCTTCAAGCCTCTGGGCTGGTTAGATATCAGTCAGACAGTCTAATGTCTCTTCAAGCCTCTGGGCTGGTTAGATATTCGACAAACAGTCTAATGTCTCTTCAAGCCTCTGGGCTGGTTAGATATCAGTCAGACAGTATAATGTCTCTTCAAGCCTCTGGGCTGGTTAGATATCAGTCAGACAGTCTAATGTCTCTTCAAGCCTCTGGGCTGGTTAGATATCAGTCAGACAGTCTAATGTCTCTTCAAGCCTCTGGGCTGGTTAGATATCAGTCAGACAGTCTAATGTCTCTTCAAGCCTCTGGGCTGGTTAGATATCAGTCAGGAGGAGGCAGTGCAGGTCAGACAGTCTGGTCAGTCAGTAACGCAATCTAGTGGAAACAGACATTAAACATGTATATTATGGCTGTACACTATTGGCTGGTTTCCCATAAAACTGATTAAGCCTTGTCCTATAAAGTAGAAACAATGTTGATTCAACCAGTTCATGTCCTTTGGGAACTGTCAAATCGCAAGAATTTCCATCGGTGTCCGTAGATGTTGCTGAAAGCTTGTTTTTAGTGAGTGCATACATTTTTCATACTCCGCTTGTAGGCTAAACTTGACTGTTTGTTTGTTTTACCTATCATGTGGCAAAGTCACTACTGACCATATCAACTGCGATGTTTGCTATAGCTACAGCATATATATTTGGGAGCAGGATAATGTTCAGTGGTTGGCTATAGCTACAGTATATATATTTTGGGAGCAGGATAACGTTCAGTGGTTGGGCTATAGCTACAGTATAATATATTTGGGAGCAGGATAACGTTCAGTGGTTGGCTATAGCTACAGTATATATATTGGGAGCAGGATTAACACGTTCAGTGGTTGGCTATAGCTACAGTATATATAATATTTGGGGCAGGATTAACGTTCAGTGTTTGGCTATAGCTACAGTATATATATATTTGGGAGCAGGATAACGTGTCAGTCAGAGGTTCGCTATAGCTACAGTATATATATATATATATTTGGGAGCAGGATAACGTTCAGTGGTTGCTATAGCTACGTATAGATAATATTTGGGAGCAGGATAACGTTCAGTGTTTGGCTATAGCTACAGTATATATATTTTGGGAGCAGGGTAACGTCCAGTGGTTGTGGGCTATAGCTACACTATATATATTTGGGAGCAGGATAACGTTCAGTGGTTGGCTATAGCTACAGTATATATATATTAGGAGCAGGATAACGTTCAGTGGTTGGCTATAGCTACAGTATATATATATTTGGGAGCAGGATGACGTTCAGTGGTTGGCTATAGCTACAGTATATATATTTGGGAGCAGGCTAACGTTCAGTGGTTGGCTATAGCTACAGTATATATATTTGGGAGCAGGATAACGTTCAGTGGTTGGCTATAGCTACAATATATATATATATATTTGGGAGCAAGATAACGTTCAGTGGTTGGCTTTAGCTACAGTATATATATTTGGGAGCAGGATAACGTTCAGTGGTTGGCTATAGCTACAGTATATATATATTTGGGAGCAGGATAACGTTCAGTGTTTGGCTATAGCTACAGTATATATATTTGGGGGCAGGATAACGTTCAGTGGTTGGCTATAGCTACAGTATATATATTTGGGGCAGGATAATGTTCAGTGGTTGGCTATAGCTACAGTATATATATTTGGGGGCAGGATAACGTTCAGTGGTTGGCTATAGCTACAGTATATATGTCAAGGACTACAGGCTATCCAGGACTACAGGCTGTCAAGGACTACAGTCTATCATGGACTACAGGCTATCATGGAACTACAGTCTGTCAAGGGACTACAGGCTGTCAAGGACTACAGGCTTTCAAGGACTACAGGCTAATCATGGACTACAGGCTGTCAAGGACTACAGGCTATCAAGGACTACAGGCTATCATGGACTACAGGGCTGTCAAGGACTTCAGGCTATCAAGGACTACAGGCTGTCAAGGTCTACAGGCTGTCAAGGACTACAGGCTATCAAGGACTACATGCTATCAAGGACTACAGGCTATCAAGGACTACATGCTATCAAGGACTACAGGCTGTCAAGGACTATAGGCTGTCAATGACTACAGTCTTCAAGGACTACAGGCTATCATGGACTACAGGCTGTCAAGGACTACAGGCTATCAAGGACTACAGGCTATCATGGACTACAGGCTGTCAAGGACTACAGGCTATCAAGGACTACAGGCTATCAAGGACTACAGGCTGTCAAGGACTACAGGCTATCAAGGACTACAGGCTGTCAAGGACTACAGGCTGTCATGGACTACAGGCTATCAAGGACTACAGGCTATCATGGACTACAGGCTGTCAAGGACTACATGCTATCAAGGGACTACAGGCTATCAAGGACTACAGGCTATCAAGGACTACAAAGACAAATCCAGCTGTGTGGTGCCCACCAAAGCCTCCCTCCCAGACGAGCTTTAACACATTCTATGCTGGATTCGAGGCAGACGATACCGAGCCATTCAGGAAGGCTCTCGCTGTTTCCGGACGACCAGGTGGCTTTCGCTCTTCAAGGCTGATGTTTTTAAAGTTTAATGTTTATTAGGATCCCAATTAACTATTGCACAATGCAGAAACAACTCTTCCTGGGATCCACATAAAACTTCGAAAATACACGGACGGAACATTTAGAGACAAGAACAACATAAGATATTACATAAATATAAGAGTTAAATTGGAAAGACATCAAGAAACCGACAAAACCACTATTATACACTATTCATATATACATATATAATATTATTGTATACAGTACAGTTAAATTAGATATTTGAAAGGAGGTGCTGAGAGGTAACGTTGAGGAAAACTGTGAATACTCACCAAAACCGTCGACCCAGAGGGCGTCCCTGGCCGCATCATCAGAATGTGCTGTGCTGACCAGCTGGCGGGGTGTCTTCTCGGACATCTTCAACCTGTCCCTGTCCCGGGCTGTAGTCCCCACCTGCTTTCAAGGAGACCCACCGTTGACCCAGTGTCCAAGAAAACCAAGGTGACATGCACAAATGACTATCGCCCAGTCGCACTCCCCCGTGATACAAGACAGTATTCGAGATGACGTGGGAAACCTGCCACTAGGGGGGCAACAGTGAGCGACGTTACCTTCAAGTAGGTTTGGTTTTTGCTAGGGTGTTGTG
>CM072257.1:202807-234467 GCA_036851935.1 Coregonus suidteri | reverse complement strand
CACACCCCCACACCCCAACACACCCCTGAACACACACACGGGGGACACACACCACCCCTAAAACAGACACACACACAAAACCCTGAACACACACACACACACATTTCTAAAGAAATAAACACGTCCACCCAACACAGACACACCCCTTGCAAAGCAACTCTTTGTAAATTTTGGGTGCCCCCTGATTTGTGCTTCGGGTAGAACTACACTGATATTTAAAAATCCCAAATTAATAATGATGGGGGGGCTTTTATTTTGATTTTCACTTAAATTAAGACTTCATCTTATTTCATATTCAAACAGCAGTCAACACTAAACTTTTTTCTAAGCCCAGGTTTCATTGTCCCTCTCCCCCAAACCATGTTCCCCCCTGTAGGGGTAAGCAGAAGAACAGACAGTCTTTGGAGCAAATTCCCTGAACTCCCACACACACACCCCAACACACCAACCCCAACACACACACAACACACACACACACCCACACACAAAACACACACCCCCAACACCAAAAAAACACACACACACAACCAGTTCTTTTATAAACTTAGTCCAAGTAGTGGTCAGAATGCTTTGTCTTAACTAGCCCTGATAACTCCAACATTGTCTGATATGAACATTGACATAAACCCATCTACATACTTGAGTTCTCTCCAGTCTGCAGTGTGGATCCTCCAGTCCAGCAGAGAGCAGTCTGACTCACTGAGTCTCCTGGGTGATTGTAGCTCAGGTCCAGACCTCTCTCAGGTGTGAGGGGTTTGACTTCAGAGCTGAGACCATAGAAGCACAGCCTTCTTCCTCTGTGACTAGGGACAGCCTGACAGCCTGCAAAGAGTCAAATCATATTAAAATCACACTGCTATTCTTTGGTGATGAAAAATATATATTTTCAACATTTTCAGATGTCCTGAAAACCTGCCATATCTGTTCATATATGTATATATACACACTACTACCAGTAAAAAGTTTGAACCACACCCACTCATTCAAGTTTTTATTTTATTTATTGTTTACATTGTAGAATAATAGTGAAGACATCAAAACTATGAAATAACACATATGGAATCATGTATGTAACCAAAGAAGTGTTAAACAAATCAAAATATTTCTTCAAATAGCCACACCTTTGCCCTTGATGATTAGCTTTGCACACTCTTGGCATTCTCTCAACCAGCTTCATGAGGTAGTCACCTGGAATGCATTGCAATTAACAGGTGTGCCTTCTTAAAAGTTAATTTGTGGAATTTATTTCCTTCTTAATGCGTTTGAGCCAATCAGTTGTGTTGTGACAAGGTAGGGGGTGGTATACAGAAGATAGCCCTATTTGGTAAAAGACCAAGTCCATATTATGGCAAGAAAACAGCTCAAATAAGCAAAGAGAAACCACAGTCCATCATTACTTTAAGACATGAAGTCAGTCAATACAGAACATTTCAAGGAACTTCGAAAACATTTCTTCAAGTGCAGTCACAAAAAAACCATCAAGCGCTATGATGAAACTGGCTCTCAGGAGGACCGCCACAGGAATGGAAGACCCAGAGTTACTTCTGCTGCAGAGGATAAATTCATTAGAGTTACCCAGCCTCAGAAATTGCAAGCCCCAAATAAATGCTTCACAGAGTTCAAGTCACAGACACATCTCAACATCAGCTGTTCAGAGGGGACTGGGTGAATCAGGCTTTCATGGTCAAATTGCTGCAAAGAAACACTACTAAAGGACACCAATAAGAAGAAGAGACCTGCTTGGCCAAGAAACACGAGCAATGGACATTACACAGGTGGACATTTGTCCTTTGGTCTGGATCCAAATTGGAGATTTTTGGTTCCAACCGCTGTGTCTTTGTGAGCAGCGATGTCGGTGAACGGATGATCTCGGCATGTGTAGTTCCCACCGTAAAGCATGGAGGAGGAGGTGGTTATGGTGGGGGGTGCTTTGCTGGTGGACACTGTCAGTGATTTATTTAGAATTCAAGGCACACTTAACCAGCATGGCTACCACAGCATTCTGCAGCGATACGCCATCCCATCTGTTTTGGGCTTAGTGGGACTATCATTTGTTTTTCAACAGGACAATGACCCAACACACTCCAGGCTGTGTAAGGGCTATTTTACCAAGAAGGAGAGTGATTGAGTGCTGCATCAGATGACCTGCCTCCATAATCACCCGACCTCAACCCAATTGAGATGGTTTGGGATGAGTCGGACGACAGAGTGAAGGACAAGCAGCCAACAAGTGCTCAGGGCATATGTGGGAACTCCTTCAAGACTGTTGGAAAAGCATTCCAGGGTTGAAGCTGGTTGAGAGAATGCCAAGAGTGTGCAAAGCTGTCATCAAGGAAAAGGGTGGCTATTTAAAGTATTTTCAAATATAAAATATATTTTCATTTGTTTAACACTTTTTTGGTTACTACATGATTCCATATTTGTTATTTCATAGTTTTGATGTCTTCACTATTATTCTAACAATGGAACAAAATAATAAAAATAAAGACAAACCCTTTGAATGAGTAGGTGTGTCCAAACTTTTGACTTGTACTGTATATACATAAAATTATGTATCATTTTTAACAGTAGATAACATGTTTCTAAAACACTACTAAATTAATCCTTGTGTGTGTGTGTGTCCAGTGTGTGTGTGTCTGTCCAGAGTGTGTGTGTGTCCAATGTGTGTGTGTCTCCAATGTGTGTGTGTTCATTGAGTGATACAGGAATACTGACCTCAGAGTCTCCAGTTTACAGTGCGGATTCCCCAGTCCAGCAGAGAGCAGCTTCACTCCTGATTCCTTCAGGTCATTGTCACTCAGGTCCAGCTCTCTCAGGTGTGGAGGGGTTTGACTTCAGAGCTGAGACCAGAGAAGCACAGCCTTCCTCTGTGACTCCACAGCCTGACAGCCTGAAAAAGAGATCATCATGATTTCACAAACACATTGTTAATTTAACACCAGTAGTGTAGAAGGACAATGGCAGATGCATTTGGTTTATTCTCTTAAACAACATATAGAGTCACCTTCCGTCTCCTAGAATTGCATGGTCATATTGTTATACAAAATGTGAACATCAATGCACTGATTCAGTAAGTTTTTCTATTTAATATTATATATTATATACATATTATAGTACATATATTTCTCTAAACTGAATATTTCTTCCTGATGATTAGTACTTAAATGTCATTTTATATACTCACAGAGCAGCTCTGGAGGCTTTGACCACTGGCAGCAGCCTCAGAAGACCTTTCTCTGATCTGGAGTATTTCTTCAGGTCAAACACATCCAGCTCCTTTTCTGAAGTCAGCAACACAAAAGACCAGAGCTGACCACTGTGCAGGTGACAGTTCTTCTTTTGAGAGACTTCCTGAACTCAGGTAGCTTTGGATCTCCTCCACTAGAGAATGGTCATTCAGTTCATTCAGACAGTGGAACAGATTGATGCACCTCTCTGGAGAGGGATTCTCCTGATCTTCTCCTTGATGTACTTGACTGTTTCTTCATGGCTCTGTGAGCTGCTTCTTGTCTTTGTCAGTAGGCCTTGTAAGTGCTTCTGATTGGACTCCAGTGAGAGGCCCAGAAGGAAGCGGAGGAAAAGGTCCAGGTTTCCTGTCTCACTTTGTAAGGCTTTATCCACAGCACTCTTGTACAAAGTAACTTCAGGCTTGTTTCTGAACAGTGCAAAAAAGTTGCTGGCCATTGATTGAGGTTTGGCCATTAGATTCTCATTGTTGTTGATGAATGAGAGGAACACATATACAGCAGCCAGAAATCCTGAATGCTCAGATGCACGAAGCAGTACACCTTGTCCTGGTACAGTCCACATTCCTCTTTAAAGAGCTGTGTGCACAATCCTGAGTACACTGAGGCTTCATTGACATCAATGCCAGCCTCTTTCAGGTCTTCTTCATAGAAAATCAGATTGCATTCACAAGCTGTTGAAAAGCCAGTTTTCCCCAGTGACATAATGCTCTCTTTATTCCAGTGTGGACCTGTCTCTTCTTTCCCAAGATACTTTTCATTCTTCTGTTTTGGTATGAAACTCCACAAGGTGTGTGTACATCTCAGTGATAGTCTTTGGCATCTCTTCTGTCTTGTCTGTACTCAACATGTGTTCAAGGACTGTTGCAGAAATCCAACAGAAGACTGGAATGTGGCACATGATGTGGAGGCTCCTTGATGTCTTTATGTGTGAGATGATTCTGCTGGCCAGGTCCTCATCACTGAATCTCTTCCTGAAGTACTCCTCTGCCCTGGCATTTGCTGCCCAGTAATAATGCTTAAAGATGGGGAGGCCTAAGACGCCACTTTCCTTGGGCTTTTGCAAGTGGGCTTTACGAATACGATGGTTTTTGTAACCCCAGACAAATGACAAGATTGCAGAGTCCAAAGTCTTAAAAAATGATGAGGTAAGACAAATAGGAAGATTCTGGCAAAGATAAAGTGTAACAAAGTGAAAATGTAAAGTTTCCATCAACCTGGGTGCAATGTAGACATCAAAGAACGGTGCAGTTCGTGGTAGAGTAGTGGGTGAAACCATTCACTTCAGGAAAAGGGGTGATATAAATAAAGTTTCCTTTAATTTTGTGTTACTGAATTCATAAAAATATTTGCTGCCATTGTAGTAAGGTTGGTAATGCGAGAGTTCTTCGGACTTAGCATTTTTTGTACTATTTCTTTTGAAAGAACAACTAGTGGGTTTGGAGTGCTTCTCCCCTATTTGGGAAGTTGGTCTGCCTGCTCCTCAGTCTGAGAGAGATATTCTGAGAGCAGGTTCGTGTTCCTCTGTATATAAAAAACTGTTTAAAGCTGTATAACATAAGTGTTTTTGGTAAACTGGTTCATATATCCTAAAGTCAATAGCAAATGTGGCTATGTATATATTTATTTTGCCGGTAATGTATTGAAGACCTATTTCAGCAAGTGAACCAAGTTTTTGCTGGCTTAGCTAGCCATGTTAATGATGAGCTAACTAGCACTGTTGGTCACTGCACTACAACGTCACGCTAGCTATTGCCAGCAGGTGACTTATTGAAACTAAGTGAATGTTTATTTTCTTACTACCTTAAAAGGTTTATATAAAACGGTTGTACTTGTGCTCTGTATTTATGGATTCATATTACCTCACATTGAGGGTATGTTTCACTACTGTTGCTCCTATCTAAAATATATATTGTGTCCTACCTAACCAGTGAACGTGAGGCTGTGACCGTCCTGTCAATGCCTGTCATCACTGTTTGATATCTTTTACTGCAGGTATGCTTTTCTATATTTTTGTAATTTTCTAAACACAACGCATGTATACTATACGATCACTTTGTGGATTCAGTCTGAGAGAGGTATTCTGAGAGCAGTGAACGTGTGGATGTGACCGTCCTGTCAATGCCTGTCATCACTGTTTGATATCTTTTACTGCAGATAAAACCCGAGTCAACCTGAAGTGTGAGTGTCCGTGTGCCTTTCTTCAGGGGGGATATGTGAAGTTGGTTACAAAAGGAACCTGGGAAGAGAAACCATTTTTATGGCATTAATGCGCCCCATCATAGAAAGAGGCAATATTCCCCAGCTCTCTATGTTTTGTTTTAGCTTTGCAACCAGATCACTGTAGTTAAGCTTGAAGATAAACTTTGGGTTTCTAGGTATGTTTAGTCCCAGGTAAGTTAAGTGATCATGCACCACTTTAAATGGTATCCTCTCTAGCTCACTTGTTGTACAATTATCTGAGATACACATGAGGTCACTTTTTCCCCAATTTATTGAATTTCCAGATAGTTTGCCAAATGAATTGATTAAGACTAGTAGGTTAGGGCCAGAGGCTACTGGGTCTGAGAGGTATAAAAGCACATCGTCTGCATATATAACGAAATTATGCTTTCTATGTTTCCTACTTTAAGACCTTGGATATTAGGATGATCCCTTATTTGTATCGCCAGGGGTTCAAGGGGGACAGCGAAGAGCAGAGGACTGAGTGGGCAACCCTGCTGGACAGATCTCGGTAGTTCAAAGGGACTGGATTTGTCTCTGTTGGTCAGAATAGAGGATGTTGAGCAGGCGATCTCCTCCAGTCACATGTCATTCCCTTTTGTTTTATGGTAGACTCATATGAAATAATATGACCTCTCATAACCACTTGAAAAGGTTCCTATAGTGTAGAATCAGATACCACTCCTGTGTCATTAGTCTTTTGGCTTGGATGCATATTTGATGTGGTTGAAATACTGTCATCTTTTATGATGCTGATAAAGACAGGGGACGTCTGTTAAGGTGCTAACTGCACAGTGTAGCTACAGGTTATACACTGAGTGGACTAAATATTCACAACACTGTTATGACCAGTTTCTCTGGTATCTCGTACTTCAGGATGTAAGAGAGTAGTCGACCACTTAGATGGAGATGATTCATTGTTATTTAATGGTTACAGTACTGGATTCAATGACAAGCGGTACGGGCGTAGCCTCTTGTCATCTGAATGACTTCCATAGAAAACCTCTCAGTTTATATAATGCTCTCCGAGCTACTTCCATCCCACAGTTGCCAACCATTATTGAGTGTCACTCATCTCCTACAATAGGATCCCCATACATAGTATCGTGTGGCACCCAGAGCCAGGCCATTCCATCACGTACTCTTTCTAAGATTAGCAACAGTGGCCCCTAATCTATCTTGGCACGCCGACCTTCTGGCCCCCCATCCGTGACCGACACAACACATGGCGTGTCCTTCTCCTCTCTCTCACCTACAGCTGATGACTTTAAAGACATTAATAAATGCTGTATCAAATGACGTTATATCAAACACCTTCCTAATATTGATTTACCTCCCCACTTTTGCCCTCAGAACAGCCTCAATTCGTCGGGGCATGGACTCTACAAGGTGTTGAAAGCGTTCCACAGGGATGCTGGCCCATGTTGAAGCCAATTCTTCCCACAGTTGTGTCAAGTTGGCTGGATGTCCTTTGTGTGGTGTACCATGAGCGTGAAAAACCCAGCAGCGTTGCAGTTCTTGACACAAACCGGTGTGCCTGGCACCTACTACCATACCCCGTTCAAAGGCACTTCAATATTTTGTCTTGCCCATTCACCCTCTGAATGGCACACACACACAATCCATGTCTCAATTGTCTCCAGGCTTAAACATCCTTCTTTAACCTGTCCCGTCCCCTTCATCTACAAGTGACATTAATAAGGGATCATAGCTTTCACCTGGATTCACCTGCTCAGTCTGTCATGGAAAGAGCAGGTGTCCTTAATGTTTTGTCCACTTAGTGTAAATTGCACAATAATGATCCATTGATGGATTGTCTTATGTAGTCTATTGTTTTCTCTGTCTGCACTCACTAAAAACAAGCGGATTCAGCAACACGGACACAGATGGAAATTCTGGCGATTTGACAGTTCCCAAAGGACATGAACTGGTTGAATCAACATTGTTTCTACTTTATAGGACAAGGCTTAATCAGTTTTATGGGAAACCAGCCAATAGTGTACAGCCATAATATAAATGTTTAATGTCTGTTTCCACTAGATTGCGTTACTGACTGACCAGACTGTCTGACCTGCACTGCCTCCTCCTGACTGATATCTAACCAGCCCAGAGGCTTGAAGAGACATTAGACTGTCTGACTGATATCTAACCAGCCCAGAGGCTTGAAGAGACATTAGACTGTCTGACTGATATCTAACCAGCCCAGAGGCTTGAAGAGACATTAGACTGTCTGACTGATATCTAACCAGCCCAGAGGCTTGAAGAGACATTAGACTGTCTGACTGATATCTAACCAGCCAGAGGCTTGAAGAGACATTAGACTGTCTGACTGATATCTAACCAGCCAAGAGGCTTGAAGAGACATTAGACTGTCTGACTGATATCTAACCAGCCCAGAGGCTTGAAGAGACATTAGACTGTCTGACTGATATCTAACCAGCCCAGAGGCTTACAGAGACATTAGACTGTCTGACTGATATCTAACCAGCCCAGAGGCTTGAAGAGACATTAGACTGTCTGACTGATATCTAACCAGCCCAGAGGCTTGAAGAGACATTAGACTGTCTGACTGATATCTAACCAGCCCAGAGGCTTGAAGAGACATTAGACTGTCTGACTGATATCTAACCAGCCCAGAGGCTTGAAGAGACATTAGACTGTCTGACTGATATCTAACCAGCCCAGAGGCTTGAAGAGACATTAGACTGTCTGACTGATATCTAACCAGCCCAGAGGCTTGAAGAGACATTAGACTGTCTGACTGATATCTAACCAGCCCAGAGGCTTGAAGAGACATTAGACTGTCTGACTGATATCTAACCAGCCCAGAGGCTTGAAGAGACATTAGACTGTTTGAGCTACACTGCCTCCTCCTGTGAGAGCCACGTCAGGTGACACTACACCGTCCCAACAATGCAAACACACATCCTGGTTGAGGTCACTGGAGACGGGGGGACACAAAGGCCACCATGGCAACGCTGGAAAGACAAAGATAACTCGAGGTAATTTTCTGTTATTTAACGTTCCTGAATGCCATTGACAATACCCCAATTTGATAAATACTCCTATTTGATAACCATTTCTTTGTATTTCAGTTAGAGAAACTAAACTGTGAACTGTGTGTGTCATGCTTAGGAAAGTGACACTGAGGAGGAGGAGGAGGAGGAGGAGGAACGGGGGAGCTTCTGTAAAAAGATGAATATGCAAGTTATTAAAGTGGAAGAAGATTCTGCTGAGGAGAATTCTGACAAACTATTGAGGAGGATATATGAGCTAGAGCAATAGAACAGAAACATCGATATAGACTTGAAGCAGGAGAACTCTGAATTAAAGAAAACTTCTAAGGACTTGAAGCGGAAGAACTCTGAGCTAGAGAACACTTCTGAAGACGTAAAGCAGAAGAACTCTGAGCTAGAGAACACTTCTGAAGACTTAAAGCAGAAGAACTCTGAGCTAGAGAACACTTCTGAAGACTTAAAGCAGAAGAACTCTGAGCTAGAGAAAACTTCTGAAGACTTAAAGCAGAATAACTCTGAACTAGAGAAAACTTCTGAAGACTTAAAGCAGAAGAACTCTGAACTAGAGAAAACTTCTGAAGACTTAAAGCAGAAGAACTCTGAGCTAGAGAAAACTTCTGAAGACTTAAAGCAGAAGAACTCTGAGCTAGAGAACACTTCTGAAGACTTAAAGCAGAAGAACTCTGAGCTAGAGAAAACTTCTGAAGACTTAAAGCAGAAGAACTCTGAGCTAGAGAAAACTTCTGAAGACTTAAAGCAGAAGAACTCTGAACTAGAGAAAGACTTCTGAAGACTTAAAGCAGAAGAACTCTGAGCTAGAGAAAACTTCTGAAGACTTAAAACAGAAGAACTCTGAACTAGAGAAAGACTTCTGAAGACTTAAAGCAGAAGAACTCTGAGCTAGAGAAAACTTCTGAAGACTTAAAACAGAAGAACTCTGAACTAGAGAAAACTTATGAAGACTTGAAGCAGAAGAACTCTGAACTAGAGAAAGACTTAGAGCAGAAGAATCAACAGGAAAAGTCATGTTCTATAAATTAAGCTCAGACTACACTAAAAGAAGGCGGTACCTAGAACCATAACGGTTCTTCAATTATCCTCGTAGGAGAACCCTCTGAAAATAAACATTTTTTGTTACAAGTGGAACCCTTTCACCACTAAAAGGTTCTAAGTAGAACCTTTTTCACCACCCAAGGGTTCTACCTGAAACAAAAAAGGGTTTTCCTATGGGGACAAACGAAGAACCCCTTGCGTGTAGTGTCAAAATAATAACTATGAATTGGAATTCTCTTCTTGGAGATAAGTGTCAGAATCTGGGCACTAAACTCGCTGTTTTTGAGTTTTAATCACTGTTTATATCCATTTCTACTCAGAAGAGAGACTAATAATACCCACCCAGTCCTGTAGATGAATACCTCTCTGAGTGGTTTTACAGTGTCTCAGTCCTGTAGATGAATACCTCTCTGAGTGGTTCTACAGTGTCTCAGTCCTGTAGATGAATACCTCTCTGAGTGGTTTTACAGTGTCTCAGTCCTGTAGATGAATACCTCTCTGAGTGGTTTGGCAGTGTCCCAGTCCTGTAGATGAATACCTCTCTGAGTGGTTCTACAGTGTCTCAGTCCTGTAGATGAATACCTCTCTGAGTGGTTTTACAGTGTCCCAGTCCTGTAGATGAATACCTCTCTGAGTGGTTCTCCAGTGTCCCAGTCCTGTAGATGAATACCTCTCTGAGTGGTTTTACAGTGTCTCAGTCCTGTAGATGAATACCTCTCTGAGTGGTTCTACAGTGTCTCAGTCCTGTAGATGAATACCTCTCTGAGTGGTTCTACAGTGTCCCAGTCCTGTAGATGAATACCTCTCTGAGTGGTCTACAGTGTCCCAGTCCTGTAGATGAATACCTCTCTGAGTGGTTTTACAGTGTCTCCAGTCCTGTAGATGAATACCTCTCTGTGTCCAGTGTCCCAGTCCTGTAGATGAATACCTCTCTGAGTGGTTTTACAGTGTCCTCCGTCCTGTAGATGAATACCTCTCTGTGTGGTTTTACAGTGTCTCCGTCCTGTAGATGAATACCTCTCTGAGTGGTTTTACAGTGTCTCAGTCCTGTAGATGAATACCTCTCTGAGTGGTTTTACAGTGTCCCAGTCCTGTAGATGAATACCTCTCTGAGTGGTTTTACAGTGTCTCAGTCCTGTAGATGAATACCTCTCTGAGTGGTTCTACAGTGTCCCAGTCCTGTAGATGAATACCTCTCTGAGTGGTTCTGTCCAGTGTGTCCCAGTCCTGTAGATGAATACCTCTCTGAGTGGTTCTACAGTGTCTCAGTCCTGTAGATAAATAAATACCTCTCTCTGAGTGGTTCTACAGTGTCTCAGTCCTGTAGATGAATACCTCTCTGAGTGGTTTCTACAGTGTCTCAGTCCTGTAGATGAATACCTCTCTGAGTGGTTTTACAGTGTCCCAGTCCTAGATGAATAGATGAATACCTGTAGATGAATACTCTCTGAGTGGTTTTACAGTGTCTCAGTCCTGTAGATGAATACCTCTCTGAGTGGTTTTACAGTGTCTCAGTCCTGTAGATGAATACCTCTCTGAGTGGTTTTACAGTGTCTCAGTCCTGTAGATGAATACCTCTCTGAGTGGTTTTACAGTGTCCCAGTCCTGTAGATGAATACCTCTCTGAGTGGTTCTACAGTGTCTCAGTCCTGTAGATGAATACCTCTCTGAGTGGTTTTACAGTGTCTCAGTCCTGTAGATGAATACCTCTCTGAGTGGTTTTACAGTGTTTCAGTCCTGTAGATGAATACCTCTCTGAGTGGTTTTTACAGTGTCCAGTAGATGAATACCTCTCCCAGTGGTTTTACTGTAGAGTCCTGTAGATGACCCTCTCTGAGTGGTTTTACAGTGTCCCAGTCCTGTAGATGAATACCTCTCTGAGTGGTTCTACAGTGTCTCAGTCCTGTAGATGAATACCTCTCTGAGTGGTTCTACAGTGTCCCAGTCCTGTAGATGAATACCTCTCTGAGTGGTTCTACAGTGTCCCAGTCCTGTAGATGAATACCTCTCTGAGTGGTTTTACAGTGTCCCAGTCCTGTAGATGAATACCTCTCTGAGTGGTTTTACAGTGTCCCAGTCCTGTAGATTAATACCTCTCTGAGTGGTTCTCCAGTGTCCCAGTCCTGTAGATGAATACCTCTCTGAGTGGTTTTACAGTGTCCCAGTCAAGTAGATGAATACCTCTCTGAGTGGTTTACAGTGTCCCAGTCCTGTAGATGAATACCTCTCTGAGTGGTTTTACAGTGTCCCAGTCCTGTAGATGAATACCTCTCTGAGTGGTTTTACAGTGTCTCAGTCCTGTAGATGAATACCTCTCTGAGTGGTTTTACAGTGTCTCAGTCCTGTAGATGAATACCTCTCTGAGTGGTTTTACAGTGTCTCAGTCCTGTAGATGAATACCTCTCTGAGTGGTTTTACAGTGTCCCAGTCCTGTAGATGAATACCTCTCTGAGTGGTTCTACAGTGTCTCAGTCCTGTAGATGAATACCTCTCTGAGTGGTTCTACAGTGTCTCAGTCCTGTAGATGAATACCTCTCTGATTGGTTTTACAGTGTCTCAGTCCTGTAGATGAATACCTCTCTGAGTGGTTTTACAGTGTCCCAGTCCTGTAGATGAATACCTCTCTGAGTGGTTTTACAGTGTCCCAGTCCTGTAGATGAATACCTCTCTGAGTGGTTTTACAGTGTCCCAGTCCTGTAGATGAATACCTCTCTGAGTGGTTTTATACAGTGTCTCAGTCCTGTAGATGAATACCTCTCTGAGTGGTTCTACAGTGTCCCAGTCCTGTAGATGAATACCTCTCTGAGTGGTTCTACAGTGTCCCAGTCCTGTAGATGAATACCTCTCTGAGTGGTTTTACAGTGTCCCAGTCCTGTAGATGAATACCTCTCTGAGTGGTTTTACAGTGTCCCAGTCCTGTAGATTAATACCTCTCTGAGTGGTTCTCCAGTGTCCCAGTCCTGTAGATGAATACCTCTCTGAGTGGTTTTACAGTGTCCCAGTCCTGTAGATGAATACCTCTCTGAGTGGTTTTACAGTGTCCCAGTCCTGTAGATGAATACCTCTCTGAGTGGTTTTACAGTGTCCAGTCCTGTAGATGAATACCTCTCTGAGTGGTTTTACAGTGTCCCAGTCCTGTAGATGAATACCTCTCTGAGTGGTTCTACAGTGTCTCAGTCCTGTAGATGAATACCTCTCTGAGTGGTTCTACAGTGTCCCAGTCCTGTAGATGAATACCTCTCTGAGTGGGTTCTACAGTGTCCCAGTCCTGTAGATGAATACCTCTCTGAGTGGTTTTTTACAGTGTCCCAGTCCTGTAGATGAATACCTCTCTGAGTGGTTCTACAGTGTCCCAGTCCTGTAGATGAATACCTCTCTGATTGGTTCTCCAGTGTCCCAGTCCTGTAGATGAATACCTCTCTGAGTGGTTTTACAGTGTCCCAATCCTGTAGATGAATACCTCTCTGAGTGGTTTTACAGTGTCCCAGTCCTGTAGATGAATACCTCTCTGAGTGGTTCTACAGTGTCCCAGTCCTGTAGATGAATACCTCTCTAAATGGTTCTACAGTGTCCCAGTCCTGTAGATTAATACCTCTCTGAGTGGTTTTACAGTGTCTCAGTCCTGTAGATGAATACCTCTCTGAGTGGTTTTACAGTATTTCTGTGTTTAATCTACATGATATATCAGCTCTTACTGTTCGCTTCAGACTTGCTCATTCAAAACCTCTATTAGAGGCATTTTCACATTATCCCTGTAGGATCTGCTGGATGTTTTTCAACGGCAGGGACTGGGAAACTGGTCAGAATTGAAGGAATGATGGATGGCGCTAAATACAGGGAAATTCTTGAGGGAAACCTGTTTCAGTCTTCCAGAGATTTGAGACTGGGACGGAGGTTCACCTTCCAGCAGGTCAATGACCCTAAGCATACTGCTAAAGCAACACTTGAGTGGTTTAAGGGGAAAACATTTAAATGTCTTGGAATGGCCTAGTCAAAGCCCAGACCTCAATCCAATTGAGAATCTGTGGTATGACTTAAAGATTGCTGTACACCAGCGGAACCCATCCAGCTTGAAGGAGCTGGAGCAGTTTTGCCTTGAAGAATGGGCAAAAATCCCAGTGGCTAGATGATGTGCCAAGCTTATAGAGACGTACCCATAAGAGCGTTGTGCCAGTAACCGAAAGGTCGTTGGTTCTAATCCCCGAGCCGACTAGGTGAAAAACCTGTCGATGTACCCTTGAGCAAGGCACTTAACCCTAATTGCTCCTGTAAGTTGCTCTGGATAAGAGCGTCTGCTAAATGACCAATTAATTTTTTTTTATTTATACCCCAGAGAGACTTGCAGTTGTAATTGCTGCAAAAGGTGGCTCTACTAAGTATTGACTTTGGGGGGGTGAATAGTTATGCACGCTCAAGTTTTCTGTTTTTTTTGTCTTATTTCTTGTTTGTTTCACAATAAAAAATATTTTTCATCTTCAAAGTGGTAGGCATGTTGTGTAAATCAATTGATACAAACACCCAAAAAATCTATTTTAATTCCAGGTTGTAAGGCAACAAAATAGGAAAAATGCCAAGGGGAGTGAATACTTTCGCAAACCACTGTATATCATGTATGATTAAAATTAATATGTTTTGTTTAACTGATTGAACAAACATTTGTTTTTTTTAACTTTTGGGCTTATTGTGGTGTGGTTTTCATATCAGCCCTTTTGAGCTTCCAGCCTCACCTGAACACCGTTTTTACCTGTTTATTTATCTGCAGTGTTTTGTCTTTCACTTCTTTTCTTTGGTGTGAATAAATAAAACCTAAAACCTAATTGAGAAATGTTTTCACTTGCAATGACTTGTTATGTTTAAACCGTGATTTAAACTGAGACTCAGTGATATGACATGTAAGGCTGTGTGACTGCCTGTATTCATATATGTACCTGATTTCCATTCAGACTGCTTTGTCCAGCCAAGTGGCACTTTGTGGGATACATTGAATGTAATGGAGTTGAAGTTGTGTTCCCAGCTGTCCACAGGATGGCGCCAGAGCAGCATAACTGGACTGGTGAGACATGAGTAATATACCAGGGAAATACACTATATATCAAATCAAATCAAATCAAATTTTATTGGCCACATGCGCCGAATACAACAGGTGCAGACATTACAGTGAAATGCTTAATTACAGCCCTTAACCAACAGTGCATTTATTTTTTTTTTAGAAAAAAAAGTAAAATAAAACATCAACAAAAAAGTGTTGAGAAAAAAAGAGCAGAAGTAAAATAAAATAACAGTAGGGAGGCTATATATACAGGGGGGTACCGGTGCAGAGTCAATGTGCGGGGGCACCGGCTAGTTGAGGTAGTTGAGGTAATATGTACATGTGGGTAGAGTTAAAGTGACTATGCATAAATAATTAACATAATATACACAAGTATGTGGACACTCTTCAAATGAGTGGATTCTGCTATTTCAGCCACACCCGTTACTGACAGGTGTATACAATCGAGCACACATAGTTACACAGTGCTTTCGGAAAGTATTCAGACCCCTTGACTTTTTCCACATTTTCAGCCTTATTCTAAAATTGATTAAATTGTTTTTTTTTTACTCATCAATCTACACACAACATCCCATAATGACAAAGTTATGGGTTTTTAGAACTCCTGTGTTGTCTTGGTTGTGTGCTTAGGCTCCTTGTCATGTTGGAAGGTGAACCTTCACCCCAGTCTGACGTCCAGAGAGCTCTGGAGCAGGTTTTCATCAAGGATCTTTCTGTACTTTGCTCTGTTCATCTTTCCCTCGATCCTGAATAGTCTCCCAGTCCCTGCCACTAAAAAACATCCCCACAGCATGCTGCCACCACCATGTTTCACCGTAGGGATGGTGCCAGGTTTCCTCCAGACGTGACGCTTGGCATTCAAGCCAAAGAGTTCAATCTTGGTTTCATCAGACAGACCAGAGAATCTTGTTTCTCATTGTCTGAGAGTCCTTTAGGTGCCTTTTGGCAAACTCCAAGCGGGCTGTCATGTGCCTTTTACTGAGGAGTGGCTTCCGTCTGGCCACTCTACCATAAAGGCCTGATTGGTGGAGTGCTGCAGAGATGTCCTTCTGGAAGGTTCTCCCATATCCACAGAGGAACTCTGGAGCTCTGTCAGAGTGACCATCGGGTTCTTCGCGGGTTCTTCGTCACCTCCCTGACCAAGGCCCTTCTCCCCCGATTGCTCAGTTTGGCCGGGCGGCCAGCTCTAGGAAGAGTCTTGGTGGTTCCAAACATCTTCCATTTAAGCATGATGGAGGCCACTGTGTTCTTGGGGACCTTCAATGCTGCAGAAATTTTTTGGTACCCTTCCCCAGATCTGTGCCTCGACACAATCCTGTCTCGGAGCTCTACGGACAATTCCTTCGACCTCATGGCTTGGTTTTTGCTCTGACATGCACTGTCAACTGTGGGACCTTATGTAGACAGGTGTGTGCCTTTCCAAATCATGTCCAATCAATTGAATTTGAAGTTGAATACAAGTCCTTTCCTTTAATCACTGTATATACCTCCTTTTTAATCACGTTGTTTTCCCACTCCGATATCCGTCTCGAGTCCTTTTCTGCCGTCCATGACGATGTTAACTCCAGTGGTGGAAAAAGTACCCAATTGTCATACTTGAGTAAAAGTAAAGATACCTTAATAGAAAATGACTCAACTAAAAGTGAAAGTCACCCAGTAAAATACTACTTGAGTAAAAGTCTAAAAGTATTTGGGTTAAAATATACTTAAGTATCAAAAGTAAATGTAATTGCTAAAATATACTAAAGTATCAAAAGTAAAAGTACAATTATAAATCATTTCAAATTCCTTACATAAAGCAAACCAGACAATTGTCGTGTTTTTAAAGTGTACGTTCAGCCAGAGGCACACTCCAACACTCAGACAATTTACAAACAAAGCATTTGTGTTTAGTGAGTCTGCCAGATCAGAGGCAGTAGGGATGTTCTCTTGATAACACAGTGAAGTAGAGGTGGGAGCTAAAAGCAGATGGACAGTGAGACGGTGTGAGGAGGTCAGGGGTGAAACACTAGATCAGGACAGGTAGAAATGGCAGGGCTGGAAATAGACACAGAGACACATTCTGATAATGGCTCAGACCTGACCTGAGACACCCAAACAGAAGATGCCATAGCAAAGTCCTGTCCAGTAGGCTATATGGGATTTCCTTTAATCAAAATCCAACACATGGAAATGTGTCCAGTGTGTGTGTGTGTGTGTGTCCCCAGTGTGTGTCCAGTGTGTGTGAGTGTGTGTGTGTCCAGTGTGTGTGTTTGTGTCCAGTGTGTGTGTGTGTGTGTGTGTGTGTCAGTGTGTGTGTCCTGTGTGTGTGTGTGTCAGGTGTGTGTGTCCAGTGTGTATGTGTGTGTGTCATGTGTGTGTGTGTCCAGTGTGTATGTGTGTGGGTCCAGTGTGAGTGTGTGTGTGTGTGTGTGTGTCCAGTGTGTGCGTCCAGTGTGTGTATGTGTTTGTGTGTGTCCAGTGTGTGTGAGTGTGTGCGTCCAGTGTGTGTGTGTGTGTGTGTGTGTGTGTGTGTGTGTAAGTGTGTGTTTGTGTGTGTCCAGTGTGTGTGTGTGTCCAGTGTGTGTGAGTGTGTGTGTCCAGTGTGTGTGTGTGTGTGAGTGTGTCCAGTGTGTGTGTGTGTCCAGTGTGTGTGTGTGTGTGTCCTGTGTGTGTGTCCTGTGTGTGTGTGTGTGTGTCAGGTGTGTGTGTGTCCAGCGTATGTGTGTGTGTGTCCAGTGTGTGTGAGTGTGTGTGTGTCCAGTGTGTGTGTGTGTGTCCAGTGTGTGTGTGTGTGTGTGTGTGTATGTGTGTGTGTCCAGTGTGTGTGAGTGTGTGTGTCCAGTGTGTGTGTGTGTGTGTGTGTGTGTGTGTGTGTGTGTGTGTGTGTGTGTGTGTGTCCATTGTGTTTGTGTGTGTCCTGTGTGTGTGTGTGTGTGTGTGTTCAGTGTGTGTGTGTGTCCAGTGTGTATGTGTGTGGGTCCATGTGTGAGTGTGTGTGTGTGTGTGTGTGTGTCCAGCGTATGTGTGTGTGTGTGTGTGTGTCCAGTGTGTGTGTGTGTGTGTCCATGTGTGTGTGTGTGTGTGTGTCCAGTGTCCAGTATGAGTGTGTGTGTGTGTGTGTGTGTGTCCAGCGAATGTGTGTGTGTCCAGTGTGTGTGTCCAGTGTTTGTGTGTGTCCAGTGTGTGTGTCCAGTGTGTGTGTGTGTGTGTGTGTGTGTCTAGTGTGTTTGTCCAGTGTGTGTGTGTGTGTGTGTGTGTGTCCAGTGTGTGTGTGTGTCCTGTGTGTGTGTGTGTGTGTGTGTGTGTGTGTGTGTGTGTGTGTGTGTGTGAGTGTGTGTGTCCAGTGTGTGTGTGTGTGTGTGTGTGTCCTGTGTGTGTGTGTGTGTGTCAGGTGTGTGTGTGTCCAGTGTGTATGTATGTGTGTGTGTGTGTGTGTCCAGTGTGTATGTGTGTGTGTCCAGTGTATTTGAGTGTGTGTGTGTGTGTGTGTCCAGTGTGTATGAGTGTGTGTGTCCCTGTGTGTGTGTGTGTGTGTTGTGTCCAGTGTGTGTGTGTGTGTGTGTGTGTGTGTGTGTGTGTGTGTGTGTGTCCAGTGTGTGTGTCCAGTGTGTGTGTGTCCAGTGTGTGTGTGTGTCCAGTGTGTGTGTGTGTGTGTCCAGTGTGTGTGTGTGTGTGTGTCCAGAGTGTGTGTGTCCATTGTGTGTGTGTGTGTCCCAGTGTGTGGGTGTGTTTGTCAGTGTGTGTGTGTCCAGTGTGTGTGTGTGTGATCAGTGTGTGTGTGTCCTGTGTGTGTGTGTGTGTATCCAGTGTGTGTTTGTCCGGTGTGTGTGTGTGTGTGTGTGTGTGTGTGTGTGTGTGTGTGTGTCAGTGTTACCATGGTTATTATTTACAGGGAAACTGAGGAGTCATAATAAACCATAAACCCTGGATAGAGGGGCTCAGTGAATGTGGAGTGGAATGTGTTCAGGTGGGTCAGTGTGTCAGAGGAGACTCTGTAGAAGGACAGAGTGCCGGCTGGCCAGTCCAGATACACTCCTACTCTGTGGGAGCTGGAGGAGCGGACATCTATTGTAGTGGACTTCTTATTGTGACAGGCAGAGTAACTGTTGTCAGAGCAGAACAGACTCCAGGACTTGTCATTGTATCCAATCACACAGTCATCACCCCCTCCTCTCCTGCTGATTCCTTTATATGTCACTCCTATAACAGCCCCTCTCCCACTCCACTCTACCTCCCAGTAACAGCGCCCAGTCAGACCCTCTCTACACAGCACCTGTCTCCAGTCCTCAAATCTCTCTGGGTGATCAGGATACGGCTGCTTCTCTCTCCTCCATGTCACCTTTCTGTTCTCCTCAGATCAGTTCTGATCATATGTTATACTGTATGGTAAAATAAAACACACTTATTCCCATTAATTGCACACACACACACTGAACACACACACATCCTGAAGACACACACACACACACACACACACACACACTGAACACACACACACAAACACAAACACACACATCCTGAACACACACACACACACACACACACAATGGACACACATACACTTTCTGAACACACACACACACACATTTCTAACTTAAGACGAACATGCCACACACAAACACAGACACACACATTGTCAAAGCAACTCTTTGTAAATTTTCCTGATTTGTGCTTCTGTAGAACTACAGCTGATATTTAATATGACCAAGTAAGTAATGATGGTGGTCTTTGACTTTGACTTCACTTGAATTAAGACTTATTCTTAGTCATATTCTTCACAGCAGTCAACACTCACATTTTCTAAGTCCAGGTTTCATTGTGTTCTCTCCACCATGTTCCACACTGTAGCGGTAAGCAGAAGAACAGACAGTCATTGAGGGATACACCTGAACTCACACACACACACACACACACACACACACACACTGGACACACACACTGGACACACACACACACACACACAGTCAGCATATAACTTTGTCCAAGCGGTGGTAAGAATGCTTGTCTGTGTGTGTGTCCAGTGTGTGTGTGTCCAGTCCAGTGTGTCCAGTATGTGTGTGTGTGTGTCGAGTGTGTGTGTGTGTGTGTGTCTAGTCTGTGTGTGTGTTGTGTGTGTGTGTGTTTGTCGAGTGTCCAGTGTGTGTGTGTGTGTCCAGTGTGTGTGTGTGTGTCCAGTGTGTGTGTGTGTGTGTGTGTATGTCTGTGTGTCCACTGTGTGTGTCCAGTGTGTGTGTGTGTGTGTGTCCAGTTTGTGTGTGTGTCCAGTGTGTGTGTGTGTGTGTGTGTGTGTGTGTGTGTGTGTGTCTTGTGTGTGTGTGTGTGTGTGTGTGTTTCTGTGTGTGTGTGTGTGTGTGTCCAGTGTGTGTGTGTGTGTCCAGTGTGTGTCCTGTGTGTGTCCAGTGTGTGTGTGTGTGTGTGTGTGTGTGTGTGTGTGTGTGTGTGTGTGTGTGTGTGTGTGTGTGTGTGTGTGTCCAGTGTGTGTGTCTAGTGTGTGTGTGTCATGTGTGTGTGTCCAGTGTGTTTGTGTGTGTGTCCAGTGTGTGTGTGTGTCCAGTGTGTGTGTGTGTCCAGTGTGTGTGTGTGTCCAGTGTGTGTGTGTGTGTGTGTTTGTGTTTCCACAAACTGAACACACACTCACCCTGGACACACAGGCACTTGACACACACACACACACACACACACACACACACCGGACAAACACACATATACACACACACTGGACACACACACACACACACACTGGACACACACACACACACACACACACACACATACTGGACACACACACACACTGGACACACACACACACACACACACACACACTGGACACACACACACAGGATACAAACACGACACACACACACTGGACACACACACTGCACACACACACACACACACACACTGGACACACACACTGGACACACACACATACACACAGGATACACACACACACACACACACATACACACAGGATACACACACACACACACCGGACACACACACATACACACACTGGACACACACACACACAGGACACACACACACACACACACACACACACACACACACACACACACACACACACAACCACTGGATCCACAGCAACTCAAAAGCTTTTTTCTGGGAGTGTGAGTGAGGAAGGATCTTTGGGTTCTCTGCCTCTCCTAGCAGCCTGTCATTCATCACTCAAGCTGTTTGCTAACTCTGCTTCATGCGTTGCCAAAATAAGTAGCTCTGTTTGTGCTCAGACAATCCTACATTTCACACATACACACACGCACACCATTCACCTGCACTGCACAGGCCCCAGAAGCACTGAGAATACTGGGCCTCAATTGGCTCTCAGTCACTGCAGCAAATAGCTATCGCCATAATGAAAGGTTTTTAATACGAGTAGCTGTTTCCCCTGATGTGTCTTTGTCAAACTGTGGAAGTTTATTTAGTGGTGAAAGTCATTCTCAATCATTTTAGCGTTCAACTGTCTCGGTAATTAGCAGGTTCAATGCAGCGAAGAGGTATTTTGGAATGACACCCTCCATTATATGGTGTGCAAGGACTGAACACTCGTTGGTGCAACACAGAATGTAGAAGGAGAGATTGTGGGTGTCTTTATGCCAACAAAGTGTGATTCCAGAGTTTCTACAGTGTTAAGTAGCCTTAGTTATGTTATTTTAAGGACCTATCTTGTGCCTCCTCGCCACAGCGCTACCGTGTCCTCAAGCAACTCAGCGAGAAGAAGCTGAAGGGTTTTTAAAGTGGACAACTTAAACGAAAACCATTCTCTTTTTTCATGAGTGTTCCAGAAGACAGACCTTCATTGCCAGGACAAATAGTGATGTTGTTTCCAAACTAAACTTCAAGGTCTTTAAGTGAGTGTGTGTGTGTGTGTGTGTGTGTGTGTGTGTGTGTGTGTGGGGGGGGGGTCGGTCACATATTGACATTTACATCTACATTTACATTTTACAGATTTAGCAGACGCTCTTATCCAGAGCGACTTACAGGAGCAATTAGGGTTAAGTGCCTTGCTCAAGGGCACAAACGTCATTTAGCAGACGCTCTTAGCCAGAGCGACTCACAAATTGGTGCGTTCACCCTATAGCCAGTGGGATAACCACTTACAAATATATATATATATATTAACAGAGCTCTCTGCCTAGGCTTCCTCACGGCACCATGACAACCAATACTTACAAAGTAATCCTTATTTTGAATATTTTTGAAATAGACCAAATTTCTTTTGGGCTGAGAATATAAGACTTATAACTCTGAGAGAGCATCCAAGGGCTAGAATGATGTATATAGAATGTATGACAAACAATAATTTTTTAAATATAATTCTAAAATCTTCAGAATTCTGAGATTTTTGTCCATAATACAGAATTCAAGCCAACATTCCAATCTCATTATGACTCAACAATTAAGCTAGGCTACAACCATAGAATTTGGAATTAGAACTTGGCTACAACAAGTTCCAAACCAAAGAAAACAACCAGCATATCCATTCACCACACCATAACTACTCAAGTGTATATCTTTTTAAATCTTCATAAGTGGACAGACATCGCGGAGGAGAGGTGAGTTAGAACATAATAATGTGTAAAAGTGTTTGACTTCTAAGGAAATCAGTGAAGGTAGGCCTACTTATTACCATTTAATAAATTATACCAGTTAGCCTGAAGGTAACTGAAGTTGGAAAACTGGCATGGCCAGACAGTTTTAAGAAAATGACATGGAAAAGATTCACACAAAAAATAAAAAAAATAAGGAATACATGTTTCTCCATACATATTGATGCAGAGAGAAGTCATTGAGATGGAGAAAGAGATGACTGAAAGTGAGGAGATGGAGAAAGGCAACAAGATGAGGGGGGAACGAGAGATAGAAAGACAAAGAGAAATGGAGGGGCTGCTGAGAATGAGAAAGGAGATTGAGACTTGTAACAAGGTAGACCACTACCGGTGGAAGCTGCAGAGAGAGGTGTTGGAGGAAGTCAACAAGGTGAGGGTGGAACCAGAGCAAGAAAGAGAAAGGCTAATTGAAGAGTTGCTGAGACAGATAAGGGAGACTGAGGCTTCTATTGAGGTAAACTGCTACTACCAATGGAAGCTGGAGAGAGAGTTGTTTGAGAAACAGAGAGAAAGTGCAGTGTCAGACAGAAAAAATATGGAGCTCAAGATGGCAAAGCTGAAGGTGCAGAACATACTGCACTTGGCCAAGATAGGGAAGTTGACCGTGGTGAACACGAGGCTGTTAGCTGAGAATGAAAGGCAGCGAGAGGTGATGGACAAACAGAGAGAAAGCGCAGCGACAAACGACAAACAAACAAACAATGGTGGACAAGATATCAAAGGTGAAGATGTCCTTGGCCAAGTTATGGAAGGTGACAGTGGAGAACAAGAAGAGACTGTTAGCTGAGAATGAAAGGGTGGGGAGGAGGAGAGGGTGAGAGAGAGGAATGGATGGAACCTCATAAGAAATGGTTTGGAGACAGCTTTGGCCAAAGCAGACCAGGAGAGGAATCAGACCCTAGTAGCCTGGAAGGAGGACAGGGGGAGATGGGCCAAGGCCAAGGCTGGCCTACGAAGCCTCTTGGATCAACGGGGGGAAAGATGGATGAAGGAGAAGGAGGAGATTAAGAGGAGGAGCACGCAGGCAGCAGAGGAGTGGATAATTGAGCTGAGAGAGAAGGAGAGAGCGATAGAGGCTCTGGAAAGAGAAAAGATGAGGATTCTGTGCCTGAATGGACAAGAGAAGAAGGGATGGAGATGGAAAAGAGAGAGATGGAGAAGGAGAACTGGAAGATTACAGAGGAGCGGGAGAGAAAGAGTAGTGAAATTGAGAAAATGCAAAGGGACAAAGAGAGATGGGCAATAGAGAAGAGGGATGTGGTGGAGAGGATGAAGGAGGCGTACATAAAGCTGTACCAGATGCAGACTGTCCTGAGGTTCAGAGAGCAAGAGCAGGCACAGGTACAGTACTCCATTTAACCAGTCACAGTTCAGGGAGGTCATAAGTCACCTCCTAATGGTTATACTATCAGATTCAACAGATTAAGTTGACTGCATGCTAGAGAAGGAGTAATAATAATATTTCAGATCACTGACCAACATGTATGGACTTTCTCTTTCAGATGGAAACTAAACGCGCCCAGAGAGTCAGGGCAAAGCAGGAGAAAAAAGGAGAGGAAAGAAAGAGACTTGTTGGAGAAGAACAAAGTAAAAGAACTGCTCAGAGCTAGAAAAGCAGAGAGTAAGGAAGAAGTGAGGAAGAATAAGGAGAGGGTGAAAGCCCACCTGGACGAGGTGGCAAGGAACTATAACGAAAAGAAACAGAGGGAGAAAGAAAGAGAAAAGCTGTTGAAAAAGGCATATGGCAAAGAAAATCACATGGTGTACATCCCAGACCTCATACTGAAGAAGATGTAAGAAACACAACGCATATGGAAGAGTAAATATTATCAGCTAGCATTGGTCAAAAGTTCATTTCTATCTTCTTTCATTTAGTGGAATACTTCATCAATAAAATAATATGAGCATTTATTTGTCAGCATTCATTCCCATATGGAAGAAAGAACACACAAAATATGAGAAAAGTATAAGATGTGGATTAAAGGTTGATGTGGTTACTGGATAATGCAATGTGAAGGGCTAGATTCTATCAAATCGGAGGTGGAACTGCGTTAGAGATGGCAAGTCCACAAGCAGCTCCTTGCATTAGCTTATCGCGTACACTGCCCATTGGATGCAACGAGAGAGAGAGAGAGAGGCATCAACAGAATACCCTTAGGTGCATGAATGCCTAGTGTGTTTATGTATACGTGTGTGTGTCAGAGGAGGCTGGTGGGAGGAGGTATAGGAGGACAGGCTCATTGTAATGGCTGGAATGGAATAAATGGAAGAGTTTCCCATATGTTTGATGTGTTTGATACCGTTCCATTTATTCCATTCCAGCCATTCCAATATGCCCATCCTCCTATAGCTCCTCCTACCAGCCTCCTCTGGTGTGTGTGTGTATGTGTCAGTGGTACACGCCTCCGATGAGCAACACTGCTCTTACCCCCTCATCCCCCATCAGTGGCTGTCTCCTGCCCCCTCTCCTCCATCCGTCTCTGGCCACCTCTCCTGCTCCTCTCCCCTGCTCCCTGGCCCCCTCCTCCATCCCTCTCTGGCCACTCTCCTGCCCCCTCTCCTCCATCCCTCTCTGGCCCACTCTCCTGCCCCTCTCCTCCATCCCTCTCTGGCCACCTCCTGCTCCCACTCCTCCATCCCTCTCTGCCCATCCCTCTCTGGCCCCCTCTCCTGCCCCCTCTCCTCCATCCCTCTCTGGCCCACTCTCCTGCCCCCTCTCATCCATCCCTCTCTGGACACCTCTCTGGCCACCTCTCCTGCTCCCACTCCTCCATCAATTATTACACTGAGTCTGGCCTTGACCTGGGCCTCCCGGTACCTCTCTGTCATCTCACCAGTTTGTAGTGGCAAATACAAAAAGTTATTGATGCCCACTTACTAGTGACCTGGGGATAATTCCATTGCACACAATCCAATAAAAGAGAGAAATCCAATAATTTTAGTCCATTTATTTTCGTTATTTTCTTAAATCATTGTCACTAACAGAAAGAGTACGATATGAAACGGTTGAAAATTGTCTGTGCTCTCAGGCACACTAGTTCCCACCCACACAATTTTAATGTATTTTTTATTTTACCCTTATTTTACCAGGTAAGTTGACTGAGAACACATTCTAATTTACAGCAACGACTTGGGGAATAGTTACAGGGGAGAGGAGGCGGGATGAATGAGCCAATTGGAAGCAGGTGATGTGGTCCTCTGTAGCTCAGCTGGTAGAGCACGGCGCTTGTAACGCCAAGGTAGTGGGTTCGATCCCCGGGACCACCCATACACAAAAAAAATTGTATGCACGCATGACTGTAAGTCGCTTTGGATAAAAGCGTCTGTTAAATGGCATATTATTATGTTTATATAGACGACACCTAAAATGGAATTGAAGAGGCATTTACATTTAATTTAATTTCACTGTATTAAAATTATATTTCCTTTCATTGAAATTAAATTCAAATTCAAGAATTGAATTGGAATTGAGCCCAACCCTGATTTCAACATCTGGAAAATACATATTTTCAACGTATTTTAGCACCAGGCATGCCTGTGAGGAGCTGGCACTGAACTAAACAGACACTGAGCTTAAGATATTTAGAGACACATCAGGTGCTGAAAGTAGGGGTGCTGAAGGTGCTGCCTGATAAACCCCACATTTTGGTGGGGATACATTTTCGTGAACTAGGCCTTTATTACTACACTAGTCCCGTGTAACTCAGTTGGTAGAGTATGGCGCTTGCAACGCCAGGGTTGTGGGTTCGATTCCCACGGGGGACCAGTATGAAGAAAAAAACTGTAAGTCGCTCTGGATAAGAGCGTCTGTTAAATGACTAAAATGTAAATGTATATGGCGATGCTCTCTGCTGGTGCCAATAAGATGGGCTATACTAATCAAGTCAGTTGAGAATTTTGATAACTATAAACGACAGATGTATAGATTAGTCTTTACAGCAATAGTCATTAGCTTTCCAAACTATGATGAAATATTGCAATATGCCTGGCTGGGCCTCTCTGCTTGTCGCTGACAGTCACAACTCAACAATCTATGTGGTATTTGCATAGACATTAAAAACCAGGGTATTTGCTGCCCAAACTGCGGGCTCTTTCGACTGTAGGCAATCCACAGCTTATTTATTTTTTAAAGAAACCAATGATCCTCTGTGGCCAAATCATGCTTTCTTGTGTAGTAGTCTATTTTGAATGATTGTATTTATTTCCATATAGATAAGGGCAGGCTAATTAGGCTATATCATTTTGACTATTGAATTCCATTGACTTTAGGGGAAAGCTAGCTTATGGACATGCCGCCATTTTGGCTATTTAATTGCATTGACTTTAGGGGAAAGCTAGCTTATGGACATGCCTCCTATGTCTGTAGAGCACTTGTGATGGAGTTTTCAAAACAAATGGCCCCTGGATTGATACAAATAGTCATGACTCCTGAGTGGCGCAGTGGTCTAAGTCACTGCATCACTGCATATGACAAATAAACCAACTTGAACTTAGAAGGGAAGGGGGAGGGCAGCTAGAAAGGGAGGGGAAAAGATGGCCAGCTAAATTACAGTATGTGTCCTCAAATGTTATGTCATCTAAACATCTCAAATTAGCCGGAAGAACTGACAAATGAAATGAATCATAGAGGTCTTATAACTTATTCCATTCTACAGGTCCATTGTTTTGTCTCATGTCTCTGTATATTCATATACTGTACATAAGCAAGTGGCTAGGTTATTATTTTTTTAAACTGTGATGTAACTGAACATCCACTAGGTGGAGCCAGTGGTCCGCTCTTGATTAGAGCCTTGCTTTGGCATGTCATTTCATGGTTCTGAGATACTTCGAGACATTTCACATAAAATTGAAATTAGTTTGGTAAAAACAGTAGGATAAATACATATGTATGTAGGTGATATATATATATATATATATATATATATATTATATATATATTATACTAAACATTCTAGATACACACACACACACACAATCAAGTGACTAGTAATTTTTATGTAACTGTGGGGTAAAGGTACATCCACTAGGTGGAGCCAGTAGTCCACTCTTGAGCCTTTGCATGCAATTTCATGGGTTCTGACATACCTTGAGACGTCACATAAAATTGACATTTATTTGGTATAAACAGTAGAATATATACATTTGTAGGTGGAGTCCATTCTCGTTTAAAAAAATCAATAACACAACATCTCATTCATTATATATTATATAATTTTATACAATACATTATTAAAAACATTAATTTATAATATACAACATAAATAATATATATATATATATATATATATATATATATATATATATATATATAATATACAGTGGGGAGAACAAGTATTTGATACACTGCCGATTTTGCAGGTTTTTCTACTTACAAAGCATGTAGAGGTCTGTAATTTTTATCATAGGTACACTTCAACTGTGAGAGACGGAATCAAAAAAAAAAAAAAATAATCCTGAAAAAAAATCACATTGTATGATTTTTAAGTAATTAATTTGCATTTTATTGCATGACATAAGTATTTGATACATCAGAAAAGCAGAACTTAATATTTGGTACATAAACCTTTGTTTGCAATTACAGAGATCATACGTTTCCTGTAGGTCTTGACCAGTTTTGCACACACTGCAGCAGGGATTTTGGCCCACTCCTCCATACAGATCTTCTCCAGATCCTTCAGGTTTCGGGGCTGTCGCTGGGCAATACGGACTTTCAGCTCCCTCAAAAGATTTTCTATTGGGTTCAGGTCTGTAGACTGGCTAGGCCACTCCAGGACCTTGAGATGCTTCTTACGAAGCCACTCCTTAGTTGCCCTGGCTGTGTGTTTCAGGTCATTGTCATGCTGGAAGACCCAGCCACGACCCATCTTCAATGCTCTTACTGAGGGAAGGAGGTTGTTGGCCAAGATCTTGCGATACATGGCCCCATCCATCCTCCCCTCAATACGGTGCAGTTGTCCTGTCCCCTTTGCAGAAAAGCATCCCCAAAGAATGATGTTTTCACCTCCATGCTTCACAGTTGGGATGGTGTTCTTGGGGTTGTACTCATCCTTCTTCTTCCTCCAAACACTGCGAGTGGAGTTTAGACCAAAAAGCTATATTTTCGTCTCATCAGACCACATGACCTTCTCCCATTCCTCCTCTGGATCATCCAGATGGTCATTGGCAAACTTCAGACGGGCCTGGACATGCACTGGCTTGAGCAGGGGGACCTTGCGTGTGCTGCAGGGTTTTAATCCATGACGGCGTAGTGTGTTACTAATGGTTTTCTTTGAGACTGTGGTCCCAGCTCTCTTCAGGTCATTGACCAGGTCCTGCCGTGTAGTTCTGGGCTGATCCCTCACCTTCTTCATGATCATTGATGCCCCACGAGGTGAGATCTTGCATGGAGCCCCAGACCGAGGGTGATTGACCGTCATCTTGAACTTCTTCCATTTTCAAATAATTGTGCCAACAGTTGTTGCCTTCTCACCAAGCTGCTTGCCTATTGTCCTGTAGCCCATCCCAGCCTTGTGCAGGTCTACAATTTTTTCCCTGATGTCCTTACACAGCTCTCTGGTCTTGGCCATTGTGGAGAGGTTGGAGTCTGTTTGATTGAGTGTGTGGACAGGTGTCTTTTATACAGGTAACGAGTTCAAACAGGTGCAGTTAATACAGGTAATGAGTGGAGAACAGGAGGACTTCTTAAAGAAAAACTATCAGGTCTGTGAGAGCCGGAATTCTTACTGGTTGGTAGGTGATCAAATACTTATGTCATGCAATAAAATGCAAATTAATTACTTAAAAAATCATACAATGTGATTTTCTGGATTTTGGGAAAATTACAGACCTCTACATGCTTTGTAAGTAGGAAAGCCTGCAAAATCGGCAGTGTATCAAATACTTGTTCTCCCCACTGTATATATGCATAGTTAGATATAAAAGCCTTCATCATATTGAAAATTCAACTCACCTTCAAAATGCTCAATGAGGAATAAATGATTCAAGTCTCTTTAAGATGTTTGTCTTCAGGCCTTCTGGTCCTCTGGGTCTTTTTTCTTGGTTGACTGAGACATCCCACGGACGCTCTTTTATGGGGTCAAATGGATCTGTTTAGGTCAGCAGTAAAACGGGACATCTTTAAGAATACAATTACCTTTTTTGTTTTTAATTGACTGAGACATCCACTGGACATTCCATCCTCGGACGTCTCCCGGACATTCCCGGAAGCTCTTCATAAGTTCTGCAAATTGTCCAAAACAATCTCTGCTTTTCATACAAGCACGCCCCTCCCCCTGGCAGATCAGGAGCCACCATGTTTTCTTCTTGTGGCTGTGTGGAAGCAACGAGAAATTGAAACAATCCAGGTCTACCTGTTCCTCCAGTTGATCTCTATCCCATGTCCTTGACTAACAGGCCCAGACCAGCTGCAGGGAGCTAGAGGGAAACCATCCTTACCAAAAGCACAGCATTGGTAGTTAAGAAATGTCTCTACTATTGTTAAGCATATTCATTGTTTAACTATTAATATTTAACAAATCAGGTAAATATGTGCTCTTTCTCTCACAGCGTAATAGATCATATATTCTCATCAACGTGCTTTACTTGAAAGAAACAGCTGCACTATCAAGTTACATAAGCACACCCTAAATAGTGAAGAGAACATCCGGACAGGATTCCTTCCTAAAAGGTCATAAACACAGGACACAGGAAAACTCACCAATCACTTTTTGACAGCAACCGTCTACTATATCTCTCTCACAGGAGTCTGTGAAACAAGACAGTTGGAGATTGAAAAACATTGTAGTGTTATTCCCTTCCCCCAAACTGCTCTGTTCACTCAGACAAAACAAAAACCAGACTGCAGTTTCCCACGCAAGAATTGACGTCAAATCATAAAATACTTGATATCTTTCAGAAATACATAATTTCCCCCCCCCTCATAATTCCATAGGTCTATAGGAGTGTCCCAGGTTTTCATTACAACCATTTCTAGTGGATATTGTATACGGTTTCAATATTGAACTTTTAAATCAGTTAACCTCTTACTATCAGATTTGATAAATAACAGATTATAAAATGAAAAGCTCAGTGTTGATTTTAAATATAAACATTAACAGTCCACAAAAAATGGTGTGTAAAACAGTATGTTGGCTTGGCTGATAAAAAGGGTAGATTGAATTTCTCTTGGCAGTTGTGGCTCCCAGGTCTACAGCCAATCAAGGACTAGCTACCCATCCCCCACTGCTGCTCTCACCCCCCACCCCCCACCCCATCCCCTGACATGCTGGACTCTCAGGTTCTGTTCAATAAAGTGCAGCACAGCACAGTACAGTACAACTTTATTAGTCCATGTTACAGGGAACAAAGGGAATTTGTCTTTCTGAAGGGGTGGGTCACAGATCTGCCAGTTCAGATCAAATCCCACGTTTGTGTTGTCTGGCTCAGGACTCAAACCAGTGACCTTTCAGTTACTGGACTAATCTCTAACTTCCACCTCCCTAAACACTTCTAGCATGGGCTTCCTAGGCAAATTTTCCTTTTACACTATCCCATGTGTGTAGAAAAACACGAGTCTGTATCTCATGATCTGGTAATGAGGTACTCCTGCCTTCAAAATCAGTGTCACCCTCAGGTCAAGAGGGCATTACCTATTGGTCTAATGGTCAAGAAACTAGTTTTTCCCATGGGACACCTGGGTACAGATCCCACCCATGAAATGTGCACACCTCTCCCAATGCACCATTCCGCTGCTTCCACCAACTTAGTGTTTTTTTGCAAACAGCAACGGTGTAATTCCCCTTTCGTCTCAAACCCGGGTCTCCCTGCCCGTAGGCAAACAAATACAGTGGGGAGAACAAGTATTTGATACACTGCCGATTTTACAGGTTTTCCTACTTACAAAGCATGTAGAGGTCTGTAATTTTTATCATAGGTACACTTCAACTGTGAGAGACGTAATCTAAAACAAAAATCCAGAAATTCACATTGTATGATTTTTAAATAATTAATTTGCATTTTATTGCATGACATAAGTATTATGATCACCTACCAACAGTAAGAATTCCGGCTTCCCACAGAACCTGTTCATTTTGCTTTAAGAAGCCCTCCTGTTCGTCCACTCATTACTGTATTAACCTGCACCTGTTTGAACTGGTTACCTGTATAAAAAACACTGCGTCCACACACTCAATCAAACAGACTCCAAACCTCTCCACAATGGCCAAGACCGAGAGCTGTGTAAGGACATCAGGATAACAATTGTCGACATGCAAAAGGCTCGGGATGGCTACAGGACAAATAGGGCCAAGCAGCTTGGGGAGAAGGCAACAACTGTTGGCGCAATTATTAGAAATGAAGCAAGCTTCAAGATGATGGTCAATCAACCCTCGGTCTGGGGCCCCGCAAGATCTCACCTCATGGGGCATCAATGACATGAGGAAGGTGAGGGATCAGCCCAGAAAATACACGGCAGGGGCCCGGTTT
>CM072257.1:125619-202307 GCA_036851935.1 Coregonus suidteri | reverse complement strand
GTGAAAACATCATAAACTATAAAAATAACAAATAGGAATCATGTGAAACCCAAAAAAAGGTTAAAACAAAGAAAATAATTTTATTTTGAAATTCTTCAAATAGCCCCCCTTTTGCCTTGATGACAGCTTTGCACACTCTTGAATTTTTAAAACCAGCTTCACCTGGAAGCTTTTCCCAAAATTTTCTAAAGGGAGTTCCCACTATGCTAGCACTTGTTGGCTGTTTCCTTTCACTCTCCCGTCCAACTCATCCAACCCATCCAAATTGGGTTTTAGGTCGGGGATTATGGGGGCCAGGTCACCCTGGTGCAGCACTCCTCACTCTCCTTTTTGGGTGAATAGCCCTTACACAGCCTGGAGGGTTTGGGTCATTGTCCTGTTTGAAAAAAAAAATGATAGCCCCCACAACCCCAACCAGAGGAGGGGCGTATCGCGCAAAAGCGTGGTAGCCATGCGGGTTAAGTGTGCCTTATTCAAAATAAATCACAAACAGTGTCACAGCAAAGCACCCCCACACCATAACACCTCCTCCTCTGTTTTTAGGGGTGGGAACACACATGCCGAGATATCCGTTCCCCCCACACCGCTTCTCACAAAGACCGGGGGTTTTTGGAACCAAAAATTAAAATTTGGACCCCGGGCCAAAGGCAAATGTCCACAGGTCTAAGCCCATTGCTCGTGATTTTTGGGCCCCAAAGCAATCTCTTTTTATTATTGGTCTTAGTAGTGGTTTCTTTGAAGCAATTCGACCTTGAAGGCTGATTCCACACAGGCCCTCTGAAAAAGTTGATTGTGAGACGATTGTGTCTGGTGACTTGAACTCTGTGAAGAATTTTTGGGCTGCAAATTCTGAGGCTGGTAACCTCTGATGAGATCTTATCCTCTGCAGCAGAGGTAACTTTGGCGTCTTCCATTCCTGCTGGCGCGTCCCATGAGAGCCAGTTTAATCATAGCGCTTGATGGGTTTTTGCGAACTTTGCTGGCACTTGAAGGAAGAAACTTTTCAAAAAGTTCTTGACATTCATACTTTACTGAATGACCAACAGTCGTATAAAGTAATGCATGACATGTCGTTTTCTCTTTGCTTATTTGAGCTCTGTTCTTGAACATAATATGGACTTGGTCTTTTACCAAATAGGGGCTATATCTTCGTATACCCCCCCCCTACCCTGTCACAACACAACGATTGGGTCTCAAACGCATAGAAGGAAATAAATTCAACAAATAACTTTTTAAGAAGGCACACCTCGTTAATTGAAATGCATTCCAGGTGACTACCTCATGAAAGCTGGTTGAGAGAATGGCAAGAAAGAGTGTGCCAAAGCTGTCATCAAGGCAAAGGGTGGCTAGTGGAAGAATCTAAAAATAAAATATAGAAAATTTGTTTAAACCACTTTTTTGGTTACATACATGATCCATATGTGGTATTTCATAGTTTTGATGTCTCCACTATTATTCTACAATGTTAAAAATTAGTTTTTAAAAAAACGAACAAAACTGAATGAGTTAGGTGTGTTCAAACATTGACTGAGTACTGTATTTATATATACATATATGAATAGTTTGGGCGGGTTTCAGGACTCTGTTTGTATCTGAAAATTTTTTAAAAAAAATATTTTTTAACCCCCCCAAAGAATACAGTGGGTTTTTAAATATGATTTGATCTTTGCGGGGCTGTCAGGCTTTTGGAGTCACAGGGGAAAGGCTTTGTTTTCTCGGGTCTCAGTTTCTGAAGTCAAACCCCTCACACCTGAGAGACCCTGGATCTGAGTAAAATGCCCTAAAAGGTTTCAGGGTGAAGCTGCCCCTCGCTGCACGGGGGAATCCCCACTTTTAAAACTGGAGACTTGAGTCAGTTTTCCCTGTATTGGTAAACAAGGGGATAACTGCTCACCAGACCCCCAAAAATGGTTTCCCAGGAAACACATGGGCCACACCATATTGTTTGGACAGTGAAGCTTACAGTTAAAAATGTGGGGGCTAGCTCCGTTTTTTGGATTTCAGATAAAATTTGTTTCTTTTATTAGGAATAGTACAAAATGTCCCCCTTTTTTTTTAAAGGTATTCATATATATATATATATTCCCGTTTAAAAATAAAAGACTTTTGTATTTTTTTTTCCCCCATTTGAAAAAGTCGAAATTTAATTTTGCCCTTTTTACTTAATTGTTTTAAAGTAGTCTTTTTTAAATTTGGGGGGGAAAAAAGAATTTTGCCCCCCCCTTCTCAATCGAAAGATTTCGGGCTCCCAGGTGTCTTTTTTTACGGGTAACGACGAGTTTAGGAGCACACTCTTAAAGGGAGTTCCCCCTAATCTCAGTTTTTTTCCCTGTAAAAAAGACCCTGTCCCCAAAAAAGCAATCCCCAATCAGTTCCCAAAAACTCTCCACCAGGGCCCCAAGACCAAAAAACTCTCCAAGGTGTCAGGGACAAAATTGTAGACCTACAAAAGGCGGGGAAGGGGCCTAAAAAGCCCCATCCCCAAGCAGCTTGGTGAAAAGGGTTTGACAACATTTGGCGATTTTTTGAAAATGGAAAAAACACAAAAAAAACTGTCAATTCCCTCGGGCTGGGGCCCCAAATGCAATATTCACCTCGTGGAGTTGCAATGACATGAAAGGGTGGGGAAACACCCAGAACTACACGGGGGACCCTTGCAAGGACTCAAGGCAGCGGGGGCCATATTTCCCCAAAGGGAAAAACAATTGGTAACACGCTTACCCCGGTGAAGGACTGAAATCCGGCAGGCCCCCCAAGGTCCCCCTGCTAAAAGGAAAGCACATATACAGGCCAGTCTGAATTTTGCCAATGAACATCTAAATGATTCGGGGGGAAAACTGGGTAAAAGGTTGTGGTCAGTTTGAGACCAAACCGAGCTTTTTGGCTTTAAACCCAAACTCGCCTTTTTTGGGAGGGGAGGAATGCTTGTCCACTCTGGCCCCGGGGGACTGTGTAATTAAGGCCAGGGTGTATTTCATTTGGTGGTGTTGGGTAGGGGTTTGTGTTTTTTTGGGTTTTTTTGTTTTGGGGGGTTTTGGGTTTGGTGCCCCAAATCGGAGGTAACGATTTTTCAGCTGTCGGTCGTTATCTTTTGTTTGGGGAGCCTATTTTACTGGGGTTTTTTTCCCCCGGTTTTTGGGGGTTTTTTGTTCCTGTGTTAAAAATTGTTCTATGTTTACGTTTTTCCTTTCAGTAGTATTTCACTGAGGACTTTACGATCGTTTTTTGTTTTTTTTTTCGGTGGGGGTGCGCTTTACATAATAAATTTGGTACGCTTATCACGCTCCCCTTTGGGGTTCCCCCTCTTTTTAAGACGATGTGACAGAAAAACCCCCATAAAAAGGCCCAAAGGGGCGGGGGCCCGCGGCAACATATCCACCTGTAAAGGATTCATGGACAGGGGGGAAAGTTTACTGGCGGGAAAAGAGGGCCCTTTCCCCCAAAACCGGGAGAATATCGCCGCCCTCGTGAAGAGCGGAGGCAGCCAAAGCCGAGAGGGGGTTTGGTATGAGGAGGCAGCACGGGGTTCGAGGCTGGGGGGCCCTTGGACGAGAGGCCCCCCCAAAAATTTTTTTTTGGGGGGCACAGGGCTTGGGGGGTTTTGGGCAGCAGGGGGTTTCCCACAGGTGCCCTTTGGAGAGAAGGCTACCGGAGAAACGGGAGCCATTGGCGATAGAGGGAGGGAAGTTGTTGGCACGGCGTGAGAGCTGAAGTGTTTTACCACCCGGTTTGGGCCCTGTTCCTGACCCCCGGTTTTAAGGGCCCCAAATGGTGGGTTTCCCAGTACGGGCCGGGCCTGTTTTCTACCCCAAACGCATAAAGCCCCTTTTTTTTTGGCCCGTCGCCCCCACCCCCCCCCCGGCCTTTTCCCTGCGCCACGAAAGAACCTTTAACCGGTGTGCGTCGCCACCCCAAAGCCCGGCCTGTCCCTGCGCCACGTGGGAAGCCTACGGGGTGCGTCCCCAAGCCCCCCCGGGCCCCGGTTCCTGTCCCAAACGTAGGAAGCCTACGGTGTGGGTCGCCACCCCCCCCGGGGGCCGGTTCCTGTGCCACGTACAAAGCCTACGGTGTGCGTCCCCCCACCCAGCCCGGCCTTTTTCCTGCCCCCACGAAACGAAGCCTACTTTTGTGCGTGGGCCAGCCCAGCCCGGCTGCCCCTGGGGCCACGTAGGAAGCCTACGGGTGTTGCGTCCGGGCCCACCCCGGGCCCGGGTTTCCTGTCCCAACGTACAAAGGGCCTAGGGTTGGGGCGTCGCCGGGCCCAGCCCCCCCTGTTCCTGCCCCACGTACGAAGCCTACGGTGTGCGCCCGCCACCCCAGCCCGGCCTGCCCCTGCCCCACGTAGGAACCCTCAGTGTGGGTCGCCAGCCCACCCCGGGCCGGGGTTTCCTGTGCCACTACGAAGCCTGGGTTTGTCGTCCCCCCCCCGGGCCCCGGCCCTTTTCCTGCCACTCGCACCAAACCAGGGGGGCAGTCGCCAGCCTGGTCCGGGGCCCTTTTCCGGGCTATTCGCACCAAAGCCTCCTGTGTGTCCCCAGAGTCCTGTGCGTCCTGTTGCGGGCCCCCCCGCCACTAGCCCTGGGGATGCGTGTCCTCACCCCGGGGCCCCACCATTTTCCGGCACCCCGAAACAGGCCTCGTGGCGTACCCAGGATCCGTCACCCAAAACCTTTAGCACCCAATCCTTGGGAACGGGCCATAAAGCACCCAGATCCGTCAGCCACCCCGGGCAGCCGTTTCCGTCGCCAGCCATGAGCACCGGGGATCCGTCACCACCTGAGCACCCCAGATCCGTCACCCAAAGCCAATGGGGCGGGCCAGACCCGTCACCCCAGCCATGAGCCGCCCCAGGGGGATCCGCCATACCCTTTCACCCGGGGATCCCCCAAAGAGCCGCCCAGGGGATCCGTCAGAGCCGCCCAAACCCCGGGATCCGCCAAAAGCCGCCCAGCCGGGATCCGCCAGAGCCTTTCCGGGCCGGATCCCCCAACCCGTCCGGGGCCGGGACCCCAGAGCCGCCCACCCGGGATCCGCCAGACCCGCCCAAAACCCGGGACCGCCAGACCCGGGCCAGCCGGGATCCCCCCGAGCCGTCCACCCGGGGATCCCCCAAGAGCCGTCCACCCGGGGGACCCGGGCCACCCACCAGGACCCCCGCCAGACCCACCACCCCTAGGACCCCCCATTTGTCCGGGGCGGGCCCCCCTTAGTCGGTGCTGCCCCCTTATCCTGGTGCTGCCCCTTACCCTGGTGCTGCCCCTTAGTCCGGGCCCCCCCTTAGCTCGGTGCTGCCCTTACCGGGTGCTGTCCCTTATTTTTTTTTGCCGGGTTTTCCCTTAGCCCGGTGCTGCTTTTTTTTAAGTCCGGTCCCTGCCCCTTAATCCAGGTGGGTTAGGTTGTAGGGTGGTCAAATGGGGGGAGGCTACAAAGGGGTAGTGATTTATGGTGGGGTGGGGCCCACACCCCCCCAGGGCCAGGGGGCCGCCTCCGGGGAGCAACACCCACCCACCCCCCCTTTTTTTGGGGTGTAGGCGCGGTGGGAAAGTCCCGCCCCCTTTGGGGGGGGGTACTGTCACACCTGGCTCCGGGACTGTGAAATTTTAGACCCAGGGGTATTTATTTGGGGGTGTTGGTATGGGGGGTTTTTTTTTTTTGTTTGTTTTTTTGTGGTGTTTGGGGTTCGGGGTTGATTTCCCAAAATCGGAGGGTAACGGTGCCAGCTGTCGGCTTTTTAATCTTGATTGGACCAATTTTACTGTGTTTTTTTAACCTTGTTTGTGGGTTTTTTTTCCTGTGTTCAATTTTCTATGTTACGTTTTCCGGTTCAGTAGTATCACTGAAAATTTTTCCGATCGTTTTTTTGGTTTCGTTTTTTGTGGGGCGCTTTAATAATAAGAAATGAAACGCTTATCAAGTGCGCCTTGGCCCGGGCTTCTTTTTCAAGCCCGTCGGAAAATGCTCCCTATGCCCCCAAAGAACCCCATCCCCACCGTCAAACAGGGGTTTGGAAACATTTTTTTTGTGGGTTTTTTTTCTGCGGGGGGGAAAAGGACAACTTCCCCGGGCATAAAAGGGGACGATGGAGGGGGCCCAATGTCCCGTCAAATCTTGGGTGAGAACCCCTTCCCCTAAGCCGGGGGAAATTGGGAAAAGGGGTTTGTGGATGGGTATTCCAGCAGGGGAAAAAGACCCAAAAAAACCGGGCCAAAGCAACAAAGGATGGCTCAAAAAAAAAGCACTTTAATTTCCCTGGATTTGGCCCCTAGCCCCCCCCCGGGCCCCCAAACCCAAATTTCCCATAAAAAATCTTTGGGGAAAGCTAAAGGGTTTCGAGTTCCCCAGAAACGAACCCTTTAAAACCTTAATGATTTGGGAGAAAAATCTGCAAAGAGGGGGGGGGAAACAAAATCCCTCCTGGAGGTGTGCAAACCGGGTGGCCAACTAAAAGAAACGTCGGACCTCTTTTGTTAAAAAAAAAAAGGGGTTTTTTTCCACCAAGTACCAAGTCATGTTTTGCAGAGGGGTAAAAAAACTTTTTCCCCTCATTAAAATCCCAAATCAATTTTAAAACTTTTTTTAATGCCTTTTTTTCGGGAAAATTTTTTTTTTTTGTTATTCTGTCTCCCCACTGTTCAAAAAACCAAACCATTAAATTATAGACGATCAGTCTTTGTCGGGGCCAAAACAAAACAAAATCAGCGGGAAAAATAAAATATTTTTTCCCCCTCACGAAATTTTTGTTTTAAAGTAGCCCATAATTTTTAGTATTTGGTCCCATTTTCCCCTTACCGGCCAGTAAATTTAACACAAGCTTGTGATTCTAAAAACTTGTTAAAATGCATTTGTTTTTTGTTTTTGGGTTTTTGGGGTTTTGGATGAGGGTTTTTCCCAATAAAACTGAATGGTGAATAATGCCCTGTTTTTTTGGAGTCACTCATTTGTATTGTCAGTAAAAATCGAAGATTTTTCTGAACACTTCTCACATGTGGATTACCATGATTTTGAATAACCTTAAAAGAATCGTGAATGATGATTTAAAGAGAAAGTTACAGAGGGGGAAAAAGGATCATGGTACCCCCTCTGTTATTGTAATGGTGAAGAGGTTAGCATGTTTGTTGTTGTAGGCCTCTGTAACTTTCTCACTCATGATTTATTCATGCTTCATTCGTTATCTTTGATGAATCATGGGCATCATCAGGATTACTTGTAGTAGTGTTTAGAAACATGTTATCCTACTCACTTAGACAGAAGATTACTACAGTATCATCATCACCATTCAGTTACTAGCGGGCAAAACATAACACAAAACATAACCAAAACAAAACTGCAAATGCAACAACGAGGTTGGGACCAAATACTCAAACTTTTGAATACTTTAGATACACAATAAGTTAATAGTCAGAATACCGTATGACTTCTTGAAATGGAGGGACTAGATACATAAGTGCTTTCATTTCCTAAACGGTTGATGAAACAGATTATGTATGAAAATACCCTCAATAAAAAGGTGACAGGAATATACTACTGTCAACCTCATATGAAACATTTGATCTCAAATACACAATGCTGGAGTTTACAGAGCCAAATTTAAAATGGTTATCTTCACTGTCAAAATAGATATTGGTGTGGGACTGGTATATTACTCATACAAATCTAAATCTGATAACCTCACTGTCTGTCTTTTGACTGATAGCTTTTAATACGGCTCTGGTCAGCTACTCATAATATTTGTCTCTAGTTTTTTTGGGCCCAATTTTTGGTTGTTTTTTTACAAACCCCATCTATAAACCCACGCAATTACTTTGAGAATTGTCATTTCGAATAATGATACAATTAATTTATGAATAGATTATGACAGGTTTTCAGGATATCTGAGTATATTAATATGTAGAAAAATATATACTGCACCTATTTTCACCACCCAAGAAGCAGCAGTGTGGTTTTAATATGATTTTGACTCTTTGAAGGCTGTCAGGCTGTCTAGTCGACAGAGGAAGGCTGTGCTTCTTCTGGTCTGCAGCTCTGAAGGTCATCTCAACCCCTCACACCTGAGAGCGCTGGACCTAGGAGCTACAATCACCCGGAGACATCCGGCAGGCAGACTGCTCTCTGGCTGGACTGGAGGATCACACTGCAGACTGGAGAAACTCTCCAGTAATGTAGAGGGTTTATGTCAATGTCATCATATCAGAACATGTTGGAGTTATCAGGCTAGTTAAGACAAACATTCTGACCACCACTTGGACTAAGTTATATGCGACTGCTACGTGTGTGTGACTGTTGTTGTGTGTGTGTGTGTGGTGTGTGTGTGTGTGTTGTGTGTGTGTGTCGTGTGGTGTCGTGTGGTGGTGTGTATGTGTGTGTGTGTTGTGAGTTCAGGTGTATCCTCAATGACTGTCTGTTCTTCTGCTTACCGCTACAGTGTGAACATGGTGGAGAAGAACACACCTAACCTGACATAGAAATGTGGAGTGTTTGACTGCTGTGAACGAAATATGACTAAGAATAAGTCTAATTCAAGTGAATGTCAAGTCAAAGACCACCATCAGTACTTACTTGGTCATATTACATATCAGCTGTGTAGTTCTACAGAAAGCACAAATCAGGGACACAAAGGTTACAAGAGAGTTGCTTTGCCAATGTGTGGTAGACTGTGGGTGGCGTGTTCCTGTTACATTAGAAATGTGTGTTTGTGTGTTCATGTGTGCATACAGGCGTGTGTTGATGTGAGTTCATGCATGAAAGTGTGTGTGTGTGGTGTTGGGTGGGTGTGTGGTGTCAGATTTAATGGACTGTTAGGGTTGTATGTGGTGTGTGTGTGTGTGTTCAGGGTAGGTTGAACGTGTGTCAGGTTACTGTAACGGGGGGTGGGGGGGGGGGGGGTGTATATACAGTGTATGGAGTAGTGTGTGTGTGTGTAACATCTAATGTGAATGATGACGATTATAATATTGTGTTCTGGTTTCATCCATCAGGATATCCTGTGATATGACACTGGACATAAAACACAAGTAAAACAGGGATCCTTCTCTGTCTGAGGACGAAACAGAAAGGTGACATGTGAGGAGAGAGGAGCAGCCATTATCCTGATCACCCAGAGAGTATTTGAGTTTATAATGTCAGGTGCTGTGTAGAGAGGGTTGACTGGGCGCTGTTACTCGGAGGTTTAGAGTGGAGTGGGAGAGAGGTTGATATAGGAGTGACATATAAAGGAATCAGCAGGAGAGGAGTGGGTGTTAGAGGACGTAGGCTGGGATACAATGACACGTCCTGGAGTCTGTTCTGCTATGACAACCGTTACAGAGCCTGTCACAATAATTAAGTTCACTACCATAGACGTTCCCCTCCTCCAGCCCCCAACATAGTAGAGAGTGTATGTAGGACATGGCCCGCCGGTACTCTGTCCTCTCTACAGAGTCTCCGCTTGACCACACTGACCCAACTGAACACATTCCACTCCACATCCACTGAGGGCCAACGATCCAGGGGTTCGGGTTGATCATGTATGGGGTTTCCTCAGTAATTACGGTAAATGACAACAATGGTTGGACACACACACACACACCACTGTACACACACAACACACAAACACACACACACACACACTGCACACACACAACTGACACACACACACCAACACACGTGACACTCACACCACACACTGGACACACAAACACACACTGGGACAACACACCACACACAAACACACTTAGACATAACACACACACACACACACACACACACACCACAACCACACACGCACAGTGGAAACACACACACTGGACACACAGGACACACACAATGGAAACACACCACCACGGGGACACACACACACTACACATCACAACCACTGCACACACCCACACTGACACACAAAACACATTGAAACACACATACACACACACACACACACACACACACACACTGAATACACCACACACACAAAGGGACCACACCCCACAAAACAAAAACCCACATGGATACACACATGAACCACACACAATGGAAACACATTACACACTGGACACACACACACTGGACACACACCACACATACCAACACTGTACACAGCACACACTGGACACACACACACGCACACTGGATACACACACTGGACACACACCACTGGACCACAACACACACACACACACACTGTACACACACAACTGGAACACCACACACACACTGAACACACACCACATGGACACACAGACACAACACACTGGACACACACCACACACACACACACACACTGGACAAACACACACACTGACACACACAATGGACACAACGCACACACTGGAACACACACACACTGGACACACACACATGCACACACACACAAACACCACACACACACCTGGCACACACACACACATGGACACACACACACACTGGACACACACACACTGGACACACACACACACTGGATACACACACACACACACACTGGACACACACACACAACACACTGGACACACACACACAGGACACACACACACAAACGGACACACACACGGACACACACACACACACTGGACACAAACACACAACACAACTGGACACACACACACACACACACACTGACACACACACACACACACTGGACACACACACACACACCCACACACACACTGGACACACACACACTGACACACACACACACTGGACACACACACACACACAACAACACACACACACACACTGACCACACAAACAGGACAACACACACCACTGGACACACACACACACTGGACACACAGACACAGTACTGGACACACACACACTGGACACACACACACTGGACACACACACACACTGGACCACACACACACACACTGGACACACACACCTGCGGACACAACACACACACACGGGACACACACACACTGGACACATTTCCCTGTGTTGGATTTTGATGAAAGGAAATCCCATATAGCCTACTGGACAGGACTTTGCTATGGCATCTTCTGTTTGGGTGTCTCAGGTCAGGTCTGAGCCATGATCAGAATGTGTCTCTGTGTCTATTTCCAGCCCTGCCATTTCTACCTGTCCTGATCTAGTGTTTCACCCCTGACCTCCTCACACCGTCTCACTGTCCATGTCTGCTTTTAGCTCCCACCTCTACTTCACTGTGTTATAATGGACCTTATGCTTGTTATGTCACCTCTGTAACCAGTTATCAAACATACTGACCTTTCTGACCCTATCCCATGGCCCTACTTTCTACAACTGAACATTTTAAATTCTCTATGAGTTTTGTTTAGTGTCCATTTACTTATCTATGTATTTGTTGTATATTGGGGTTGTGCTGCAGAGCATCATGGGGGTTTGTATGTGTTGAGATGATCACGTTCCAGATAAATGGTTGAACTGATTCCTGTCTCCTGTCTCATCATTATTGAATTGTTATACAGACGTGGTTATGAAACCCACGAGACATAACAAAAGATTGGTGATGAGTAAGTCTGAATCTACAGGAACTATTCTGTCTGGAAGAAGTGGGGTTTTTACAACTGTTTAAAAACTGTTATTTTCTGTGGTACAGAATAGGCTAATGTTAGCACAGTGTATTGATAGCAGAGGCAAGTGCATAGTCTAGCTAGCTAAGAAAGAGAGTTAACATCGTCATGGACGGCAGAAAAGGACTGGAGACGGACGTCGGAGCGGGAAAACAACTTGATTAAAAAGGGAGGAATATACATTGATTAAAGGAAAGGACATTTATGTCAACTTTTAGAAGACAAACCATGGTTGAGGACGTCATATTGAAGTGAGTGACAATCAGGAGCTTATTGAGAAATGAAATCAATTATTGGAATTGGAATTTGGAAACATTGGACAGTTTGATGAAAGTATTGAGCAGTGGAGCTCATATACAGAACGGTTTGAATATTTTGTTCTTGTAAATGACATGGATGAGGACAACATTGTGCCTACATGTTTTAGTGTAATGGGGCCAAAGACATTTTAATTTACTAGGCAAGCCTGCTACAGCCAGACAGAACAGGTAATAAGACGTATGGGGATATTGTGGAGATACTTAAAGGACATTTTTCACCAGAACCACTAGTTAATGCTGAAAGGTTCAGGTTCCACAGGAGACATCAGGAAGAGGGAGAATCAGTAACAATGTTTGCTGCTGCATTAAAGAAACTACCAGAACACTGAGTTTAATGCTGTTCTAAATGACATCATTAGAGACAGACTAGTATGTGGGCTACGGAGTGAAGCTACACAAAAGAGACTGTTGACTGAAAGTCATCTGACCTTGGCAAAGGACATTGAAATCAGTGTGTCCATGGAACTAGCTGCTAAAGAGGCTCACCAGTTGAGTTCATCAGGAACTTAGTGGGTTCATCTAACAATCCTAATCACCAGCTGATACATTTTAATCTCATACACAGGGTAAACCTTCCACCTAGAAAACATCATTTAATAGAAATCACAACCGCTCCTCTGTGTGATCTATGTAATCAAGGTGCCTTGGGCTCCTTTAATCATATGTACTGGGAGTGACCAGGGGACATTTTGGAAAGAGGTATCCTCATACCTTGTTCCCCCAAACTGTTATTACTGAATGATAATTCACCACTGTCATTACAGCAAAGACGTATAATGTTGTCAGGTTGGACAGCAGCTAAAAAAGATGTTGGAACTAAGATGGCAACCACCACACCTCATTGGATCAGCACTTTTATAGATATCATTTATTTAGAACTATCCACTGCTAGGATCCATGGGGCTAGCCAAACAACAATTGCAGCTGAAACCATAAAATAACTCCTGTAGTGGGTTTTACCCAACAGATTGACCGTTAATTATAATTTTTGTGCAAATGTGTACCTTGATTTAGTATTTAATTTAATGGAGATCAGGTTGGGTGTGTTGGGGTGGTCCCAGGAGGGGTTGGAGGGTGGGTTGGGGTTGGTCCCAGGAGGGGTGGAGGGTGGGTTGGGGTGGTCCCAGGAGGGGTTGGAGGGTGGGTTGGGGTGGTCCCAGGAGGGGTTGGAGGGTGGGTGGGGTGGGGTGGTCCCAGGAGGGGAGGGTGGAGGGTGGGTTGGGGTGGTCCCAGGAGGGGTTGGAGGGGGTTGGTGTGGTCCCAGGGGGTGGGGGTGGGTCCTGGTGGTCCCGGAGGGGTGGGTGTGGTTGGGGGTGGTCCCAGGAGGGGTTGGAGGGTGGGTTGGGGTGGTCCCAGGAGGGGTTGGAGGGTGGTTGGGGTGGTCCCAGAGGGGTTGGAGGGTGGGTTGGGTGGTCCCAGGAGGGGTTGGAGGGTGGGTTGGGGTGGTCCCAGGAGGGGTTGGAGGGTGGGTTGGGGTGGTCCCAGGAGGGGTTGGGGGGGTTGGGGTGGTCCCAGGGTGGGTTGGGGTGGTCCCCAGGAGGGGTTGGAGGTGTGGGTTGGGTGTGGTCCCAGGAGGGGTTGGAGGGTGGGTTGGGGTGGTCCCAGGAGGGGTTGGAGGGTGGGTTGGGGGTCCCAGGAGGGGTTGGAGGGTGGGTTGGGGTGGTCCCAGGAGGGGTTGGAGGGTGGGTTGATGCAGCTGAGGTGGGTGATGCAGCTGAGGTGTGATATGTGTGGTTTATTATAATTGTATTTATCTGCAATAACTAGTTTCCATAATATACTGATATATATTTTAACAGTATTGTGTCTCTAGCTGTATAACCATTCCTGCTGCTATTTGTTCTGATATATATTTTAACAGTATTGTGTCTCTAGCTGTATAACCATTCCTGCTGCTATTTGTTCTTGTCTGTGTTCCTTTCAAAAAAAAGTTAAATAAAAAAAGTTCAAGGTGCACAGAGTTTCAACTGAAAATCAGAGACCGGGAAATCAAGTCACATGTTCCACTGTGGCAAGGTGGGAGGTATCCATGGATGGTGTCCAGGACATGGATTGTCCAGCCTGTGGTAAAAGGGCCACATCGGACAAGTCTCCAGCAACAAAAAGAGAACAGAGAAATCACAAAAAACGGGAAAACAAGAAACAGACATTCCAACGAAAGACACATAGACATGTTCACACTGTTGAGTAAGAGAACACTGAGGTGAGTGACTCATCAGACCAGGAAGTCACACTGAAAATCCTGACTTTTTCCTGGCGGGCCGCACGGCTACTATGTCTCCCCCTTGCTAGAGGGACAGCCGGTGGGTATGGAGATTGACACAGGGGCAGCTGTATCTCTTGTGTCAGAAAAAAAAGACACTGAAACACCTTCCACTTCAACCAGCGCACCTCGTGTTAAAGACTTACACAGGTGAATCTGTCGCTGTGAGAGGCATCACTGATGTCACAGTTCAGGTAAACAGACAAACTGAAAAGCTGCCACTCTATGTTGTGAAAGGAGACTATGCATCACTACTGGGATGTTCATAGTTGGAGAAAATCACACTGGACTGGCCATCAGTGCATACAATGACACATGGAGACACAGACCTACCCTGCCATCTTAAAGAAACATGGAGAAGTCTTTAATGGACAGCTGGGTAGTATGAACGACATTACAGGGAAGCTTAGCATTAAGCCAGACAGCAAACCAACGTTTCTGAAAGCAGGACCTGTACCTTATGCTATCAGACCAAAAGTCAAGGCTGACTTGGAGGCTTTAGTCAAGAAACAAAGTACTGGAGCCGGTCAGCATGAGTGAATGCATGAGCAACACCCATCTACCAGTCCTTAACACTAGAACCGCCTGTTCTTTCAGCATATAAGAACCCGCTAGAGAAAGTTACCAGGCGTCCACTTTAGCATATGCATCAGATGCATATCAACCAGCAAGGTGCAAGGTGTGCAAACATGGTTGATAAATAAACGCTTGATAAATAGTGCATCATATATTGTAAAGGATTAATTGCATGAAGAAATATTTGTGGAAATATATCAATAAAAAAATAACAACAACAGTTAATTCTACAAAGTAAAAATTAAATTGGCCTATAGCCTATTTCTGTTTCCCTTACAATAAAAACATTACAGTGTAAACCATTTAATCAACTGTATTTGTAGATTCAATTAGTAATAGAGTTAATAAAGTCGATTTACAGTTTATTTTGACAAAGTACAAATGAAAAAAAGTATAATAATAATAATATAACCAGCCAGGTGTTCAGGTGAAATGATTGCTGTATTCCTAAACAAAAGCACCAGTGCATGAACAATTGTAAAGGATTAAATTGCATAAATACATTTTTGTGGAAATATATTCATGACAAGATATAAAAACAATAATGTGTTGATTGTATCAGACACTGTACCGCGCCTTTACACATGAACTCTCCCCTCCTCAAATCACGTCTTCTCTTCATGGTTCGGTTCCACAAACAAATCAAATCGGTTCCCTGCACACAGTTTTCATGGGCCTTGTTCGGTGTGCACCTGCCGACTTGACATTGTGTATTTTTCCCCAGTGGGAGCTGTGGTGCTTGGGGAAGAGGGAGAGCAGGACCTGCTGTCTTGACATTGTGTCTTTTTCCCCAGTGGGAGCTGTGGTGCTTGGGGAAGAGGGAGAGCAGGACCTGCTGTCTTGACATTGTGTATTTTTCCCCAGTGGGAGCTGTGGTTCTTGGGGAAGAGGGAGAGCAGGACCTGCTGTCTTGACATTGTGTATTTTTCCCCAGTGGGAGCTGTGGTTCTTGGGGAAGAGGGAGAGCAGGACCTGCTGTCTTGACATTTGTGTTATTTTTCCCCAGTGGGAGCTGTGGTTCTTGGGGAAGAGGGAGAGGGAGCTTGCAGGACCTGCTGTCTTGACATTGTGTATTTTTCCCCAGTGGGAGCTGTGGTTCTTGGGGAAGAGGGAGAACAGGACCTGCTGTCTTGGCGGCATTGGTGACTGTAGCTTCTTTCTCTGGGTTCATGTGGTTCTCACCAAGAGGGATGCCAGGATCCATGATGAACATGTCTCCTGCCATTGTGTATTGTCAAGGCATTGCTTGTGGGAGCTGTGGTTGATAGGGGTCAGAACAGGCCAGAGCACATTGTAGAACAGTCACCTCAACCCCCTTTTAGAGTTTTTCCAGGGGAGAGTACCCCCTTTTACAGGGAGTACAGTCAACAGGCCAGAGGAGAGTACACCCCTTTTACAGAGTACAGTCAACAGGCCAGGAGGAGAGTACCCCCTTTTACAGAGTACAGTCAACAGGCCAGAGGAGGAGTACCCCCTTTTACTTTTACAGAGTACAGTCAACAGGCCAGAGGAGAGTACCCCCTTTTACAGAGTACAGTCAACAGGCCAGAGGAGAGTACCCCTTTTTACAGAGTACAGTCAACAGGCCAGAGGGAGAGTACCCCCTTTTTACAGAGTACAGTCAACAGGCCAGAGGAGAGTACCTACCCCCTTTTACAGAGTACAGTCAACAGGCCAGAGGAGAGTACCCCCTTTTACAGAGTACAGTCTGGACAACTGGTCGAGTGCATCCACACCAAGCTTTAACATAAAATAAAATAGAATAGAATAGGTTATAATTATATAGAATGATAATACTAATAGTAATAATATGAATGTAATATAATAAAAGGGGATCCTATTTGGTGTTTGGCAGATGGGAAGGCTATCTGTATATGGTAGAGATACTGTATATACCTTTGTGTGATTGTAGTCTGTCACTGTCTCCGGTTTCTTCTTCTGGTCACTGCCGGTGGCAACAGTGGGGTGCATGGCATGGTGCTGATGAAAGCTAACACCGTATTTATTTTTACATCTGTACACCGTGAGTGTTGCTTTACCACTCTCCATCACACCGTGAGTGTTGCTTTACCACTCTCCATCACACCGTGTTGAGTGTTGCTTTACCACTCTCTCCATCACACCGTGAGTGTTGCTTTACCACTCTCCATCACACCGTGAGTGTTGCTTTACCACTCTCCATCACACCGTGAGTGTTGCTTTACCACTCTCCATCACACCGTGAGTGTTGCTTTACCACTCTCCTTCACACCGTGACTCTTTAGCCATCACACCGTGAGTGTTGCTTTACCACTCTCCATCACACCGTGAGTGTTGCTTTACCACAGCAGCTTCTGCCTTGAGTGTTGCTTTACACTGTTCCGAGCAGGATAGTCTTTCTTCTACGTTCTGTTTCAGCTCAGCCGTCTCCCCACCCTGATAATAAAGTGTTTGTATTTGTATCTTCCACTGAGATGGCAGTATAAACACCTGCTGTAAAGCTCAGACTTTTTCAACTGTATGTGTTCGGTTTCTTGGTCCTGGTGACTACACTGGGTGTTTATCATAAAGGCAGTGTCTCAGAGGAGGAGTGCTGATCTAGGATCAGGTCCCCCCTGTCCATTTAATCTGTTTTCATTATGATCTAAAAGGCAAAAACTGATCCCAGATCAGTACTCCTACTCTCTTATGAATACTGTCACAGGTGACTCCTCAAGATGAGGCTCATGATTTATAAGTTATATTCTTTAAGAATCAATTAATATCATTAATTGAACTGCTTTGCCATGAACAGATCTGTGAGGTCTTAACTTAAAGGAACTATATAGACTTTATGGTCATTTAAATGGGGTTGAACATTCATCCCATCAGATTGTATAAAGGATTTTTATGAGTTCAGAAAAATACTGACTTGGAAGCATCTCTCTGACCTCACCCTGCTGAAACACACTCAAGTAAAGACCACATAGCTACAGTTACTTGTCTGTTTTTACCCACTTTTAGCCAATACAGTTATATGAATGCTTAAACAGACTAGTGTGAATTTTTACCCACTTTCATATGTATACAGCCTAATGAATGGACTGGTCATTGCTATCCATATGAATCAGTGGAATATACAGACTAGAAGCAACCACATGATGAGGACTGTTATTTTATTGAATCAATTGTAGAATGCTGTGACGTAACAAAATGTGGAAAAAGTCAAGGGGTCAGAATCCTTTCTGAATGCCCTGTATCCTCCTCTTTCTACCTGGTTTCCTTTTCCTCTGTCAACCACCAGCCTCTCATCTCCAAGACAAATGAATGAGGTGAGAAAAGGAAGAGGTGGATGTACTGAGGCGGCAGGTATTTAAGGGGGTCAGCCGCAGCACTAGCCGGGACTCCGGACTAATCACAAATTCTTACTCTGAATGTATCCTGCAGCGCGCAAGGATACCATATTTGAGTGATCTAATGTAGTGCCACATAACTACCTTCATTAGCAGCCAAGCATCGATCAACATGTCACCAGAATAAGACCCTCGATATTTATTGGAAAGGAGCATCAATCTCATCACCTTGCACGTTCACCATCATTTATTTCACCTGTAACCCAGGCCCGGCGGTAGGATTAACTCGGCAAGGGGGCATCAGAAATTACTAAGGGGGCACAACTATTTTCGCTTGCTGATAACACAGGATGGATTATAATCGATAGTACAATTACACACAATGTATTTGCAGCCACGCACGGCTGTCTTGCCGCAAGAAATACAGGCTACTGCACGCTTTTACAAACGTGGACAATTCATAACCGCCTCCAGAAATGCAAGTTATGACAAACAGTTATGACAAATTACACAGCTACATGCAAGTTGCTAATTACCGTAATACCCATCATGCCAATCCAATGCAAAACAGTTGCTAAGTTGCTAATTACCGTAATAACACTTCCTCATGCCAATACAATGCATTTCCAATGGCGGAAAGCAAACAATAATGTACAACGCACTACCAGGACTTATCGGTACAATGCAGCTTGGACGCAGCTACCAAGCTGTCTTCCCACAAGAGTGCCGTCCTACGCTGCGTATGATAACAGAGACATTAGTATTCCATAGCAACGAGTTGTTAATGGCAACACTATAGCTACATCGTTACTCAACCATTGGTCAAGGTCTGCCCACCCTCATCAATGTAATGCAAAGCACCTCTTCTACATTATAAAACAACATTAAAAACAATCCGAATATATTATAAACCAAACATTTCCAATCCAATCACAGAAATCAAGCAGTAGACTTGGCAGCAACGCCAATAAAGAAAATCACGTCCTACGCCTATTTCTGACGTTTGCCACGCATTTCCAAAAGCTAGCAAATAACTAAATACTCCAAGCCCAGCCAGGCTGCCTGTTCTCACCCAGATTCAAAAGAGTTGCAGCCGCCTTGATGCTGTGTTGAACCTCCTCAGCAGTCTCTCCTTCCACTCCCCACGGAATTTGCTTGTAAGATCCCTCTCAAATGCCAGTTGAATCAGCTGCTCTTTCCTCCTGTGCAACATGCTCCGTCTGTGCTCACTGAATGTGCTTGTATCTCTCCCATAACTCATCAAACTGCATCTGGCTTGCAGCAGTCACTCTCTGCCTTTGAACCACGTGCCTCAAAATGTCAGTTTTCTCCCACAGTACAGGCAGGTTGGGTATTTCCCCAGACAAACCTGCGCTGGCTCCTCATCACCGAGGTCGTCAGGCACTAACGGAGGCGTCGTGCTTGTAATATACTGGCGGTGCTGCTGCTAGGTTTCGTCTTTAAGGCGGCTGCAGGCCGGGTTGGTTACCTCCTATGTCACCAGGCTGCAAGGCCGGGTGCAGGTAAGTCTGTTCGCTGCTGGGCTCAGCGGCTTGGCCTTCTGTGATTAGCTCGGCCCAGCGGCCTTGGCCTCTGTGATTAGCTCTCATTGCCCAGCGGCCTTGGGCCTCGGTGATTAGCGTCGGCCAGTGGCCTTGGCCTCGGTGATTAGCGTCGGCCCAGTGGCCTTGGCTTCGGTGATTAGCGTCGGCCCAAGCGGCCTTGGCCTCGGTGATTAGCGTCAAACTCAGCAAGCTGCCTTGACCCCGGTGATTAGCGTCGGCTCAGCAGCCTTGGCCTCGGTGATTAGTGTCGGACCAGCGGCAGGCTCGGGTGATTAGCGTCGGCCCAGCGGCCTTGGCCTCGGGTGAGCACTAGCGTCGGCCCAGTGGATACTTGGCCTCGGTGATATAGCGTCGGCCCAGCGGCCTTGGCCTCGGTGATTAGCGTCGGCGGCCCTCGGTGGCCTTGACCCTCCTCGGTGATTAGCGTCGGCTCAGCGGCCTTGGCCTCGGTGATTAGCGTCGGACCAGCGGCCTTGGCTCGGTGATTAGCGTCAGCCCAGCGGCCTTGGCCTCGGTGATTAGCGTCGGCCCAGCAGCCTTGGCCTCGGTGATTAGCGTCGGCTCCAGCAGCCTTGGCCTCGGTGATTAGGCGTCGGCTACCCCCCTGAATAGCCGCCCCCCAGCGGCCTTGATCGGTGATTGCCGTTGTGCCTGGCGAAGCCTCGGTTTCTAATATCCGTCCTTTCAGCGGCTAAAATTAGCGTTCCTCCAGCAGCGGCCTTGGCTTTTCGTAGTAAGTAGCGTTTGAAGTAAAACCTTGGCTACGGTGATTAGCGTCGACCCGCCTTTCTACTCGAAGTTTTTAGCGTCGGACCAGCGTATTGACGTACTGAGCGTGTGCAAGGGAGTTGCATGAATGAGGCCTACACAACAAATGGGTTGGGCTTGACGGAGGGGATTAGGGGACAGAATATGGATACAGAACTTGAGGAGGTGACAATATTCGAACTAAGGGGGCATTGTCCTCTTCTGCCCCCTGGTGCGCCTTGCCCTCGGTGTTGAACATGGCCAGCCCTTGGAGAATACCTGTGAATGACTAACCTTTTTTGACAGGAGGAATAGCCTCGGTGTGAATGAGGAGAGTTGGGTTGTTATTTCTTAGACTGGCAGGATCAGATTAATAACCATCCAATGCCTCGTGTGGGTATCGAAGAGAGAACCGTTGACAGATTACGGTCAAATTGAGGAGAACTGAAAGTCTTAGGGCCACCAAGCCTGAAGTACTGAACCAATCATTGCGTGCAAGGGAGTTGCAAATGTTGATAATAAGAGATTGGAATCGGCCTGATTAGATCGGTAAGCTGATTGAATAATACAGTTTCCGATAATATAATGTTATCTAGGGGTTCCGATATATAATGTTATCTGGGGGTTCCGATATATAATGTTATCTGCCCCGATATGGTGGCGCCTAGGGGACATACTATCATGGTGTGTTGAACTAGCATGTTCCGATTATGAATGTTATCTAGGGAATTCAAGATATATAATGTTATCTAGGGGTTCCGATAGGATAATGTTATCTAGGGGTTCCGATATATAATGTGGGGGTTCCGATATATAATGTTATCTAGGGGTTCCGGGGGGCAATGTTATCTAGGGGGGGTACCGATATATAATGTTATCTAACTTAAAAGGGGATTGCAGATTAATTATCTAGGGGTTCCGATATAGAGAACCGTTTCCGAGATTAATGGAATGAGAGATCTGGGTTTGTTCCGATTAGATAACTGAAACGATATATAATGTTATCTAGAGGGTTCCGTGATATATAGGTTAAATAGGGGTTCCGAACCAATGTTATTAGGGGTTCCGAAGACTATAATTGATAATAAGATTGTTCCGATAATAAGAGATTGGAATTTTCCTAGTAAATGCTGATTGATATAATACGGGGTTTCCGATATATAATGTTATCTAGGGGTTCCGATATATGGCTTCTGTGAAGATATGGGGAAAAAATGAGAAATTGTATGTGTGTATAATCGATTACTGGAGATTTGATAAAGTTATCATGGAAATAATAATAATAATAATTTACAAACTTGCACACCCAAACGTAGACGTACGTAAGGGGTGAGAAAAGTATTCTGAGTTGGTCCCTTTATGGATCATTTGATAAAGATAAGGTTAAAGCATTGTATGACTGTCTAAAGGCTCTGGGAAATAGTCTAAGAAAAAGATTGCCATATGTTCACTTTTGGTAAAAGTATGGGAATTGACTTACCCCTAACTAATAAAAACTATAAATGCTTATGGGATTTCCTCCGTCTTGGTAATACATTTTGAAACAAAACCTATGCCCTGTTAAATAGAACCATTGAAATGTTGAACATGTAGAGATTTGTTTTTAAACTTAAGGCTATAATTTATTGTACTCCCGATGGAGTTTTTGTTGATATTCCAACCGTTGACGTTCTAAACCAATTAGTGAGTAGGCAAAATGGAAAGTGTCTGTTTTCCTGTCTACACCCTCAGGCGCCAGACTTATGATGGACGGAGAGCGCCATCTACTGGGGACGGATGGACAGTGCCAGGCCATTCATAGTGAAAGATACAATCAGAAAGAAACCTGGTCTCGAGAGCTGCCTGGGAGAGTAGTCTCCCTCCGTGGGATGTTCAAAGTTTCTGTTTTTTTTTTATAACCCAACCCTGATCTGTACTTCTCCACAACTTTGTCCCTGACCTGTTTGGAGAGCTCCTTGGTCTTCATGGTGCCGCTTGTTTGGTGGTGCCCCTTGCTTAGTGGTGTTGCAGACTCTGGGGTCATTCAGAACAGGTGTATATATATACTGAGATCATGTGACAGATCATGTGACACTTAGATTGCACACAGGTGGACTTCATTTAACTAATTATGTGACTTCTGAAGGTAATTGGTTGCACCAGATCTTATTTAGGGGCTTCATAGCAAAGGGGGTGAATACATATGCATGCACCACTTTTCCGTAATTTTTTTTTTTTGAATTTATTGAAACAAGTTATTTTTTTCATTTCACTTCACCAATTTGGACTATTTTGTGTATGTCCATTACATGAAATCCAAATAAAAATCCATTTAAATTACAGATTGTAATGCAACAAAATAGGAAAAACGCCAAGGGGGATGAATACTTTTGCAAGGCACTGTATGCAGCTTGTATGTAGTGCAGCCCTTGGCCTGTGTCTGGGTCACCTAAATCATCATCCTCCTCCCTACCATTTGCCCCTGGCTGCTGCTGGGTTCTAAGGGATCCACTGGATCCTGCTGTTGTCATCTGTCCTCCTCCTTGGATCATCTGAAAGGTAGAAAGGTTGAGGTGCAACATGTCATTAGTTAGTTTTAAAGGGCGACTGCACTTCCTGATTTGGCATCGTTTTAGATTGGGTTCATTAAGAAATGTTCAGTGGCCATGACTGAATTCAAACGTGAGTTGGTTTTGGGGTGTGGTTTGATGTGGGTGTCTCTTGTGTGTGTTTACAGGTTCCCAAATGTCACCTGACTGACTTTGGATAGCCTATCTCAGGGTCTAGTTAGGGACCGTCAATAAATTACACAATGAAAATGAGACAATAGTGTCATATCTTTACATTTTCTCTTTAAATTCTTTCAATATTTGTATATGAACAATAGTGTCATTGTCTCATTTAGAAATTCATTTGTATATGAATTTCTAAAATGTATAGTTGATTTGATTTTTAAGTAATTTAAGCTATTTGGAGCTATTGACATTTTTACATATTGTCCCATGAACATTGTGTAATTTACCGATGGTCCCTAACTAGCCCCATAGAGATATCTAAAGTCAACTCAAATGTCCCACAGACATTAGGACCGGGTGGCGTGCAGCTTCACTCCAAATGGATGATTACTTGTGTGCTGCCAGCCGTCATCTGCCAGCCTCTTTACATTCTGTAGTCAATTTTGACAGAAGAATGAATGTTTCTCACTCATTTCGGTCCCACAGAGGCTGTTTTCTAAATGAGAAGTGTTTTTTTAGGTGCAGTTCCTCTTTAAAGTTACTGTATACTGACAGGACCAAGGCAACTCAACTATAAAGGCATAACAGCGCAACACAACTCCAAACATGACAGATACGAAGCTACATAGCCCCCAGGGTATATGAATATAAAGAGACATGAGACAAAACAAATGAGCCTGTAGAATGGAATTAGTTATAAGACCTCTATGATTCATTTCATTTCGTCAGCTAATGTGAGATTTTTAGATTAAATAATATTTGAGGACACATTACTTAAGGGCCTGTGTATTTTCTAAGTTATGTTCACCTACAATCTAACCACAAATCTGTCCATCTTTTCCCCTCCCTTTCTGGCTGACCTCCTCCTTCCCTTCTAAGTTCAAGTTGGTTATTTATTATATACACATGATATACACTGTGTGGACAAAACATTAGGAATACCTGCTCTTTCCATGACCTAGACTAACCAGGTGAATCCAGGTGAAAGCTATGATCCCTTATTGATGTTACGGAGGACTGTGGTGGTCATGACATTCTGTCAGCCGGTGTGATTGTCATTCAGATAACTGCCGGTCTCATGCTTATTGATCCCTAATTAACATAAACACATTTAGCATCTCCTGGATTCCACTCATAGCCTACAAGCCACTGATGCGGACCTTTGGAAACATCTACATTTGGAACATCTACATAAAAAGTATAATAAATCCATTCAATATAGCCTACACCATAACGCAATAAAATGTATGCATCCATTATTTATTTTAGACAGGTTTATTTTAAAGAAACATGACATTAAGAAAATGTAGCCTATTTCAGAAGAACACACTAAGAATTAGGGGTTCAATTAGGAAAGTTGAAATGTAAAAAAAAGGTTCTTACATTTGGAGAGTTCCTCTGGAACCTTTCCTAATCAATGGGTTCATATTTGAACCTTTCTTATCATAAATGGTTCTTGGAGGAACCTGAAGGTGAAAAGGTTCCTGGAGGAACCTTTCAATATGCTGACGCCCTCTTATTATCAATAGGTTCCACATGACTACTACCACCCATATCAACATTCCATTCCAGGAACGGTCGTTGAGACAGACTGGTAGCTCCACAACAACACTTGTTGGAAAACAACAACAGTTTCTCCAAATGTACACAAAAAAACTCCTGCTAAGTGGTAGTCCCTGTTCTCCTGCATTCTTTAGGGAGAAAAGTTTTGAACATCTAGCAAACCCAAACCAGTTTAAAGCAGCACTCAGTAGCTAGCTAGCTAATGTTTAGCTTAAAAAGACAGTTTTCGACCCCATTGGTTCAGAACAGTTGCATGGGCTGAACAACAGGTGTACAGCCCTACCCCCTCCCCAATCCCCCTTACCCTCGCCGAGTCGCGTTACGAGAGTGTAAACCAGCACTCAGTTTTTTGACGGCTAGTATGGGCGCAGGCCCCCCCCTCCATCAATCAAAGCCCCCGAACTGGGTTTGATTGAATTAAAAGACAGTGTCCTTCGCTCCCGCCTGCCGAAACACCTCCCCTCGCCGTCGTTAACAGAACAGTGGTAAAACAGTGCCCAGTAGGCAGGGGGCGAAGGACACTGTCTACAGGTGTACAGCTAGCTAGCTACTGTTGTCGCCCTCGCCCCTTCTTCTTCGGTGGCTGGCATCCAACCTTATTGTGAGAACAGTGAGAAACGAAGGACACTGTCTAGTAAAAGCTAGCTACTGTTGTCCCCCTCGCCCCTTCTTCTTCGGGGCTACCTGGTAAATAATGTACCTGGTTACTGTGTTCAGTACAATGTTTGTGTTGTATTGTCAAGTTGAAGGTCCTCTGTATTAAGTGAAGTTACATTCTGTGTACCTCTGTGTTCATCCTGTGCAGTGCAGTCAAGATGAGCCATCCAAGATGTCCACCCTCAGCACAAAAGGTGTGTATACAATCTTTAAAATATAATCCCTGCCCACATATAATGTGATCAATCCCTCTATATGCTACTCAATGCTAAGTCGTTTTCTCTCAATACAATCTCAGGGTTGGATCATTGCTGCTGTGTCTGAATATCAGGTGACTGACTGCCCATGGTTTTCACTAATTGTCCCAGTTCACCACTTCCATAAGGTCTGTAAAGTCAGTCTATTTCCAGCCTGCAGTCATTTGATCCTAGATTTGCTGTTTTCCTTTTCACTGTATGTATTTTACAATGACAGCCTGTGTTGTGATATCAGCAAGAAAACATTATTGCTGATATATATATATATATATATATATATATATATATATATAATATATATATATATATATATATATATATATATTGAAATATATATGGCAAATAGAAATCCTATATGGATGGTGTTAAGAGATAGATGGAAGGTGTTGAATGGAGTTGAAGGATGGGACTAATAACAACTAACAACAAATAATAACAAGATAACTAATAACGTAAGCATACTGTGTCCATAATAAGTATATAGGTTTGTAGGTTGGGAGCTTTTGGGAAAGAGCACAGTTAGAAAGATATGGCATATAGAAGCAAACCGGATGGACATCATGGAAATGATCGGAGAGGTTGAGAGTAGAGAAGTTCAGGAGCAAAAACTAACAAAATATAATTATTGTAAAATTGACTGTGTCCATAAAATGTATATAGTAAGTATAAGCTGGAAGTAGAGGCCTAAGCATTGTTGTTCACTAGTTTACTCCAATTAGGGAAGGGGTTGGAAAGTAATAAAGGGGAATATATTTTTTTAAAGGATATGTACTGTATGTATGTACAGTGAGGGGAAAAGTAACTGATTCCCTGCTGATTTTTGTACGTTTGCCCACTGACAAAGGAATGATAAGTCTATAATTTTAATGGTAGTGAGGGAAAAAAAGTATTTGATCCCCTGCTGATTTTGTACGTTTGCCCACTGACAATGAAATTATCAGTCTATAATTTTAATGGTAGGTTTATTTGAACAGTGAGAGACAGAATAGCAACAAAAAAATCCAGAAAAAAGCATTTCAAAAATGTTATAAATTGATTTGCATTTTAATGAGGGAAATAAGTATTTGACCCCTTCTCAATCAGAAAGATTTCTGGCTCCCAGGTGTCTTTTATACAGGTAACGAGCTGAGATTAGGAGCACACTCTTAAAGGGAGTGCTCCTAATATCAGTTTGTTACCTGTATAAAAGACACCTGTCCACAGAAGCAATCAATCAATCAGATTCCAAACTCTCCACCATGGCCAAGACCAAAGAGCTCTCCAAGGATGTCAGGGACAAGATTGTAGACCTACACAAGGCTGGAATGGGCTACAAGACCATCGCCAAGCAGCTTGATGAGAAGGTGACAACAGTTGGTGCGATTATTCGCAAATGGAAGCAACACAAAATAACTGTCAATCACAAAATCAGCAGGGGATCAAATACCCTTTTCCCTCACTGTATGTGTGTATGTATGTGTGTATGTATGTGTCAAAAGTAAATGTAATTGCTGAAATATACTAAAGTATCAAAAGTAAAAGTACAAGTATAAATCATTTCAAATTCCTTACATATAGCAAACCAGATGATTTTCTTTTTTTTAAAATTTACGTTCAGCCAGAGGCAAACTCCAACACTCAGACAATTTACAAACAAAGCATTTGTGTTTAGTGAATCTACCAGATCAGAGGCAGTAGGGATGTTATCTTGATAAGTGTGTGAATTGGACCATTTCCTGTCATGCTAAGCATTCAAAATGTAACGAGAGTACTTTTGGGTGTCAGGGGAAAAATGTATGGAGTAAAAAGTATATTATTTTCTTTAGGAATGTAGTGAAGTAAAAGTAAAAGTAGTCAAACATATGAATAGTAAAGTCAAGTACATATACCCCCAAAAAAACTACTTATACCTTTTAAAGTATTTTTACTTAAGTACTTTACACCACTGGTTAACTCTCTTTCTTAGCTAGCTCGACTATGCACTTGCCTCTGCTAGCAATACACTGTGCTAAACATTAGCCTAGACTGTACCACAGAAAATAACAGTTTTAAACAGTTGTAAAAACCCACTTCTTCCAGACAGAATAGTTCCTGTAGATTCAGACCTTACTCATCACCAATCTGTTGTTATGTCTTGTGGGTTTTATAACCACGTCTGTATAACAATTCAATAATGATGAGACAGGAGACAGGAATCAGTTCAACCATTTATCTGGAACGTGATCATCTCAACACATACAAACCCCATGATGCTCTGCAGCACAACCCCAATATACAACAAATACATACATAAAGTAAATGGACACTAAACAAAACTCATAGAGGAATTTAAATGTTCAGTTGTAGAAAGTAGGGCCATGGGATAGGGTCAGAAAGGTCAGTATGTTTGATAACTGGTTCCAGAGGTGACATAACAAGCATAAGGTCCATTATAACACAGTGAAGTAGAGGTGGGAGCTAAAAGCAGACATGGACAGTGAGACGGTGTGAGGAGGTCAGGGGTGAAACACTAGATCAGGACAGGTAGAAATGGCAGGGCTGGAAATAGACACAGAGACACATTCTGATCATGGCTCAGACCTGACCTGAGAAACCCAAACAGAAGATGCCATAGCAAAGTCCTGTCCAGTAGGCTATATGGGATTTCCTTTCATCAAAATCCAACACATGGAAATGTGTCCAGTGTGTCCAGTGTGTGTGTGTGTCCAGTGTGTGTGTTTGTCCAGTGTGTGTGTGTATCCAGTGTGTGTGTGTGTGTGTCCAGTGTGTGAGTGTTCAGTGTGTGTGTGTCCAGTGTGTGTGTGTCTAGTGTGTGTGTGTGTGTGTGTGTGTGTGTGTGTTCAGTGGGTTTGTGTGTGTGTCCAGTGTGTGTGTTCAGTGTGTGTGTGTGTGTGTGTGTGTTGTGTGTGTGTGTGTGTTCACTGTGTGTGTGTGTGTGTGTGTGTCTTGTGTGTGTGTGTGTGTGTGTGTGTGTATGTCCAGTGTGTTTGTGTGTGTGTGTGTGTGTGTGTCCAGTGTGTGTGTGTTCAGTGTGTGTGTGTGTGTGTTGAGTGTGTGTGTTTGTGTCCAGTGTATGTGTGTGTGTCCAGTGTGTGTGTGTGTGTGTGTGTGTGTTGTGTGTGTGTGTGTGTGTGTGTGTGTGTTGGCCTGCTTGTGTCTGTCTGTCCAGTGTATGTGTGTGTGTGTGTGTGTGTGTGTGTGTGTGTGGTGTGTGTGTGTGTGTGTGTGTGTGTGTGTGTGTGTGGTGTGTGTGTGTGTGTGTGTGTGTGTGTGTGTGTGTGTGTGGTGTGTATGTCAGTGTGTGTGTCCAGTGTGTGTGTGTGTGTGTGTCCAGTGTGAGTGTGTCCAGTGTGTGTGTGTCCAGTGTGTGTGTTAGTGTGTGTGTGTGTGTGTTGTGTGTCCACTGTGTGTGTGTGTGTGTGTGTGTGTGTGTGTCCAGTGTGTGTGTCCAGTGTGTGTGTTTGTGTCCAGTGTGTGTGTTCAGTGTGTTTGTGTGTGTGTACAGTGTGTGTGTTTGTGTCTAGTGTGTGTGTGTGTGTGTTTAGTTTGCGTGTGTGTGTGTGTGTTCCCAGTGTGATTGTGTGTGTGTTATGTTTGACACAGGGACACGGAGGACAAACCAAAAAAGTCATGAACCCTAAACCCTGGATAGAGGGGCTCAGTGAATGTGGAGTGGAATGTGTTCAGGTGGGTCAGTGTGTCAGAGGAGACTCTGTAGAAGGACAGAGTGCCGGCTGGCCAGTCCAGATACACTCCTACTCTGTGGGAGAGGGGAGGGGGGGACGTCTATGGTAGTGGACTTATTATTGTGACAGGCAGAGTAACTGTTATCAGAGCAGATCAGACTCCAGGACTTTTCATTGCGTCCAATCCTACAGTCACTACCCCTTCCTCTCCTGCCGATTCCTTATATGCCACTCCTATATCAGCCCCTCCCCGACTCCACTCTACCTCCCAGTAACAGCGCCCAGTCAGACCCTCTCTACACAGCACCTGTCCACAGCCCTCAAATCTCTCTGGGTGATCAGGATACGGCTGCTTCTCTCTCCTCCATGTCACCTTTCTGTTCTCCTCAGACAGAGAGAGGAATCTGTCTACTGTGTTTAGGTCCAGTGTGAGATCACAGACATCTGATGGATGAAACCAGACACAATTTTAGAAATCATCATCATCCTGAACACACACAAACACACACACACACACACACGGATACACACTCACACTCACATGCTGAACAAACACACACACACACCGGATACACACTCACACTCACATCCTGAACACACACACACACACACACAGAAACAAACACACAAAACATCCTGAACACACACACACACATCCTGAACACACACACACACACACACACACACACACTGAATACACACACACACATTTCTAATGTAACAGGAACACGCCACACACACACACACACATTGTCAAAGCAACTCTTTGTAAACTTTGGTGTCCCTGATTTGTGCTTCTGTAGAACTACAGCTGATATTTAATATGACCAAGTAAGTAATGATAGTGGTCTTTGACTTTGACTTCACTTGAATTAAGACTTATTCTTAGTCATATTCTTCACAGCAGTCAACACTCACATTTTTCTAAGTCCAGGTTTCATTGTGTTCTCTCCACCATGTTCCACACTGTAGCGGTAAGCAGAAGAACAGACAGTCATTGAGGGATACACCTGAACTCACACACACACACCACACACACACACTGGACACACACACACACACACACACTCACACACACATTCAGCATATAACTTTGTACAAGCGGTGGTAAGAATGTTTGTCCGTGTGTGTGTCCAGTGTGTGTGTCCAGTGTGTGTGTGTCCAGCGTGTGTGTGTCCAATGTGTGTGTGTGTGTCCAGTGTGTGTGGGTCGAGTGTGTGTGTGTGTGGGTCCAGTGTGTGTGTGTGTCCGGTGTGTGTTTTCTTTTTGTGTGTGTGTGTGTCCCCAGTGAGTGTGTGTGTGTGTCCAGTGTGTGTGTGTGTGTCCAGTGTTTGTGTGTGTTTTTGTGTGTGTGTCCAGTGTGTTTGCGTGTGTCCAGTGTGTGTGTGTGGTGTGTGTGTGTGTCCAGTGTGTGTGTGTGTGTGTGTCCAGTTTGTGTCCAGTGTTTGTGTCTGTGTGTGTCCAGTGTGTGTGTGTGTTTGTGTCCAGTGTGTGTGTGTGTGTGTGTGTGTGTGGTGTGTGTGTGGTGTGTGTGTGTGTGTTTGTCCAGTGTGTGTGTTTGTCCAGTATGTGTACTGTACACACAAACACACACATATTGGACACATACAGACACACACACTGGACCCCCACACACACTGGACACAAACACACAAACACACACTGGACACACACACACACACACACAACACACACAACACACACACACACACACACACACACACACACACACACACACACACACACACACACACACACACACACACACACACACACACACACAAACCACTGGATCCACAGCAACTCAAAAGCTTTTTTCTGGGAGTGTGAGTCACATATTAACAGAGCTCTCTGCCCAGGCTTCCTCACGGCACCATGACAACCAATACTTGCAAAGTAACCTTATTTTGAATATTTTTGAAATAGACCAAATTTCTTTTGGGCTGAGAATATAAGACTTATAACTCTGAGAGAGCATCCAAGGGCTAGAATGATGTATATAGAATGTATGACAAACAATAATTTTTTAATATAATTCTAAAAATCTTCAGAATTCTGAGATTTTTGTCCATAATACAGAATTCAAGCCAACATTCCAATCTCATTATGACTCAACAATTAAGCTAGGCTACAACCATAGAATTTGGAATTAGAACTTGGCTACAACAAGTTCCAAACCAAAGAAAACAACCAGCATATCCATTCACCACACCATAACTACTCAAGTGTATATCTTTTTAAATCTTCATAAGTGGACAGACATCGCGGAGGAGAGGTGAGTTAGAACATAATAATGTGTTAAAAGTGTTTGACTTCTAAGGAAATCAGTGAAGGTAGGCCTACTTATTACCATTTATAAATTATACCAGTTAGCCTGAAGGTAACTGAAGTTGGAAAACTGGCATGGCCAGACAGTTTTAAGAAAATGACATGGAAAAGATTCACACAAAATAAAAATAAATAAGGAATACATGTTTCTCCATCTTGTTGCCTTTCTCCATACATTGATGCAGAGAGAAGTCATTGAGATGGAGAAAGAGATGACTGAAAGTGAGGAGATGGAGAAAAAATGCAACAAGATGAGGGGGGAACGAGAGATAGAAAGACAAAGAGAAATGGAGGGGCTGCTGAGAATGAGAAAGGAGATTGAGACTTGTAACAAGGTAGACCACTACCGGTGGAAGCTGCAGAGAGAGGTGTTGGAGGAAGTCAACAAGGTGAGGGTGGGAACCAGAGCAAGAAAGAGAAAGGCTAATTGAAGAGTTGCTGAGACAGATAAGGGTGACTGAGGCTTCTATTGAGGTAAACTGCTACCAATGGAAGCTGGAGAGAGAGTTGTTTGAGAAACAGAGAGAAAGTGCAGTGGTCAGACAGAAAAAATATGGAGCTCAAGATGGCAAAGCTGAAGGTGCAGAACATACTGCACTTGGCCAAGATAGGGAAGTTGACCGTGGAGAACACGAGGCTGTCAGCTGAGAATGAAAAGGGTGAGAGAGGTGTCGGACAAACAGAGAGAAGCGCAGTGTCAGACAGAAAAAAGATGGAGCTCAAGATGGCAAAGCTGAAGGTGCAGAAACATACTGCACTTGGCCAAGATAGGGAAGTTGACCGTGGAGAACACGAGGCTGTTAGCTGAGAATGAACGGCAGCGAGAGGTGATGGACAAACAGAGAGAAAACGCAGCGACCGACAAACAAACAATGGTGGACAAGATATCAAAGGTGAAGATGTCCTTGGCCAAGTTATGGAAGGTGACAGTGGAGAACAAGAAGAGACTGTTAGCTGAGAATGAAAGGGTGGGGAAGGAGAGGGTGAGAGAGAGGAATGGATGGAACCTCATAAGAAATGGTTTGGAGACAGCTTTGGCCAAAGCAGACCAGGAGAGGAATCAGACCCTAGTAGCCTGGAAGGAGGACAGGGGGAGATGGGCCAAGGCCAAGGCTGGCCTACGAAGCCTCTTGGATCAACGGGGGGAAAGATGGATGAAGGAGAAGGAGGAGATTAAGAGGAGGAGCACGCAGGCAGCAGAGGAGTGGATAATTGAGCTGAGAGAGAAGGAGAGAGCGATAGAGGCTCTGGAAAGAGAAAAGATGAGGATTCTGTGCCTGAATGGACAAGAGAAGAAGGAATGGGAGATGGAAAAGAGAGAGATGGAGAAGGAGAACTGGAAGATTACAGAGGAGCGGGAGAGAAAGAGTAGTGAAATTGAGAAAATGCAAAGGGACAAAGAGAGATGGGGCAATAGAGAAGAGGGATGTGGTGGAGAGGATGAAGGAGGCGTACATAAAGCTGTACCAGATGCAGACTGTCCTGAGGTTCAGAGAGCAAGAGCAGGCCACAGGTACAGTACTCCATTTAACCAGTCACAGTTCAGGGAGGTCATAAGTCACCTCCTAATGGTTATACTATCAGATTCAACAGATTAACTTGACTGCATGCTAGAGAAGGAGTAATAATAATATTTCAGATCACTGACCAACATGTATGGACTTTCTCTTTCAGATGGAAACTAAACGCGCCCAGAGAGTCAGGGCAAAGCAGGAGAAAAAGGAGAGGAAAGAAAGAGACTTGTTGGAGAAGAACAAAGTAAAAGAACTGCTCAGAGCTAGAAAAGCAGAGAGTAAGGAAGAAGTGAGGAAGAATAAGGAGAGGGTGAAAGCCCACCTGGACGAGGTGGCAAGGAACTATAACGAAAAGAAACAGAGGGAGAAAGAAAGAGAAAAAGCTGTTGAAAAAGGCATATGGCAAAGAAAATCACATGGTGTACATCCCAGACCTCATACTGAGAAGATGTAAGAACACAACGCATATGGAAGAGTAAATATTATCAGCTAAGATTGGTCAAAAAGTTCATTTCTATCTTCTTTCATTTAGTGGAATACTTCATCAATAAAATAATATGAGCATTTTATTTGTCAGCATTCATTCCCATATGGAAGAAAGAACACACAAAATATGAGAAAAGTATAAGATGTGGATTAAAGGTTGTTGTGGTTACTGGATAATGCAATGTGAAGGGCTAGATTCTATCAAATCGGAGGTGGAACTGCGTTAGAGATGGGCAAATCACAAGCAGCTCCTTGCATTAGCTTATCGCGTACACTGCCATTGGATGCAACGAGAGAGAGAGAGAGAGGCATCAACAGAATACCCTTAGGTGCATGAATGCCTAGTGTGTTTATGTATACGTGTATGTGTCAGAGGAGGCTGGTGGGAGGGAGGTATAGGAGGACAGGCTCATTGTAATGGCTGGAATGAATACATGGAAGAGTTTCCATATGTTTGATGTGTTTGATACCGTTCCATTTATTCCATTCCAGCCATTCCAATATGCCCATCCTCCTATAGCTCCTCCTACCAGCCTCCTCTGGTGTGAGTGTGTATGTGTCAGTGGTACACGCCTCCGATGAGCAACACTGCTCTTACCCCCTCATCCCCCATCAGTGGGCTGTCTCCTGCCCCCTCTCCTCCATCCGTCTCTGGCCACCTCTCCTGCTCCCACTCCTCCATCCCTCTCTGGCACACTCTCCTGCCCCCTCTCCTCCATCCCTCTCTGGCCCACTCTCCTGCCCCCACTCCTCCATCCCTCTCCTCCATCCCTCTCTGGCCTATTCTCCTGCCCCCTCTCCTCCATCCCTCTCTGGCCCACTCTCCTGCCCCCTCTCATCCATCCCTCTCTGGACACCTCTCTGGCCACCTCTCCTGCTCCCACTCCTCCATCAATTATTACACTGAGTCTGGCCTTGGACCTGGGCCTCCCGGTACCTCTCTGTCATCTCACCAGTTTGTAGTGGCAAATACAAAAAGTTATTGATGCCACTTACTAGTGACCTGGGGATAATTCCATTGCACACAATCCAATAAAAGAGAGAAATCCAATAATTTTTAGTCCATTTATTTTCGTTATTTTCTTAAATCATTGTCACTAACAGCAGAAAAGAGTACGATATGAAAACAGTTTTGAAAATTGTCTGTGCTCTCAGGCACACTAGTTCCCACCCACACAATTTTAATTTATTTTTATTTTACCCTTATTTTACCAGGTAAGTTGACTGAGAACACACATTCTAATTTACAGCAACGACTTGGGGAATAGTTACAGGGGAGAGGAGGCGGGATGAATGAGCCAATTGGAAGCAGGGGATGTGGTCCTCTGTAGCTCAGCTGGTAGAGCACGGCGCTTGTAACGCCAAGGTAGTGGGGTTCGATCCCCGGGACCACCCATACACAAAAAAATGTATGCACGCATGACTGTAAGTCGCTTTGGATAAAAGCGTCTGCTAAATGGCATATTATTAATATTAATTAGGTGTCCATGATTGTATGAGGGTCCAGATTGGGAATTTTAGCCAGGACACCGGGGTTAACACCCCTACTCTTACAATAAGTGCCATGGGATCTTTAGTGACCACAGAGAGTCAGGACACCCCATTAAACATCCCATCCGAAAGACGCCACCCTACACAGGGCAATGTCCCCAATCACTGCCCTGGGGCATTGCGATATTTTATTTAGACCAGAGGAAAAAATGCCGGCACTTGCAGTCTAGGTAGGGCTTCATGTGCGAGATCTCTAATAGCGTCATTCTAGTGGAATCCAGAAAGAACAAAACCCCTGTCCCTCAAACATTTAATTTTATGTATTTAGTCTTCATAATCATCGTCCTTCATCAATTGTGTCTTTTTATTTTTATTTTGCAAATTTAAAAGACTAGCTAGCTAAAAGACAAAGTCAACCGGTTCCTTTAAAAAATTGCAGCTAATTTTCTCATTCACCTGGCAGCCTTTTATATATTCAATGGGGGTTAAATGTAAATCAGCGGGGCAGTCAGGTGCTAAACAGGTAAATATAGGGATTAAATCAATAGAACACAAAACATGATGAATAGCTCCTACAACCCCCTATTCTCTATATATAATGCACTGGTCAAAAGTAGTTCAATGTGAATAGGGTGCCACGTGCTCCGTCATCTCGCTGAGTCTGGCCTTGGACTCCCGGGTTACCTCTGTCATCTTACCTGTTTGTAGAAGCCATTCGTAGTAATTACCGTCTGACCATTTTCAACAGTGCAGCCTTTGCTAAGGACTGATCTGAAGTCATGGTCCATATGGAAGTAGATTCTCCCAGGGCTTGCCAGGAATTGTGGCCAGGTATTTCCTCACTCCTCGGCACATTGCACCGATTAAAGAAGATAGTTGTCCACTGAAAATGTATCTTCTAAAACTCGCTTTATGCCACAAGCTTGAGTGATGGGGTTTTCACTTCCAAAAAGGCATTTCCTATATAGCCATACTATAATTTAAAGGCAGACATCAGCGGGCAAACAATTATTTAAGATGAATTCAAATTGAAGGATGATTTAAGCGACGAGGGATAGAAGTTGGAAAACCTCATGATGTCATCACGTCAGACATCACTCTTAAACTTGCTGGAACTGTAATTGAGACTGAGAGTTGAGGTTCAGTTTTATAAACTTGTATATAGATAGATAGGATGGAAAAACATTATTAACCCCCAAGACAAAATTGATTTAATTTGTTCGAGGGCCAATGTGGGGGTCACAGGTCAGGATCAGACCCTCTCCCTAAAGCATGACACGGGAAAGGTCAGGGGGGCAGATTCCCAGCCAGTAAAACACCCTGAGTGGAAATGTGTGTGTATGTGTCCTCATCTCCTCTACCACCTCAGCGGGTTAATGTCTATCCATCCTCCCGCTGGCTGCAGCAACAGGAAGTGAGGTCATGCAGACAGTGTTTTATCAGGCTTCAGGGAGCCAGTAAATCAGTTCTGTCTGTGTGTGTGCGTGTGTGTGTGCGTGCGTGCATATGTACATGTGCAGTCAGGGTATACGGTGCATGACTCCAAAGGGTAAATCACGCTCTATGTGTGTACTCTCTGTATGAGAGTGTGGGCCTCTCTAAGCAGCAGAGATCTGTCAGTTATGCGGGAGTATGTGGGAGTCCTCTACTGTTCTACAGTGAATTATCTTGGCACCTCAGCAGAACTCATCATCGTCTCCCAAAGTACCAGCAGCTTCCCCTTCTCTTTCCTCTCTGTTTGTCTTTCCCTGCGTTGTCTTCTCTCTTCTTTCATTAAGATCTAAATAAACCAGTGAAGAAGCCTAGCACCACTAGGACTGTGTTCCAGAGCTAGGCATGTCCAGTTGCTCTCTATCCCTCAGTGTTCTGTTGACACATCCTATCATTACTCACTGCTAGTTGTGTCAGCAGGATCCATTCTGAGTTTTCAGTCTATGTATAGTCTTTCCAGAGGCTAAACATGAACAAATCTGATGTTTTCCACTTAAAGGAAAATATAAAAAGCATACTTGGAGGCTGCTCGGAGGCTTTCTTCCCCACCCCAAGGCCGGTATAGCTCTACCAGTGTTGCCAGATTCTATTGCCACTTCTAGCACAATCAGAACCAAAATCCTGCCCAATCCACTAAAAAGTAGCCACATTTTAACAGATTTCTCTGTTGAGCTGGGTGGGCGGGATTTGTATGTTTCTTGCATGGCATTTCTTTTAGGTGTGAAACTACCCAATCTGGCAACACTGAGCTCTACCTCCAGGACCACCAGTGGTAATGAGGGGATAGTAGAGAGGGGCCAGGGGAGGAAGCAGAGGGGGTGTGTGGTTGTAGTTACTGGTGCTTCTTCATTTTAACAGAGGTGTGGTCTCCTTGATGCTTTCTCACACTCCTCTCTCTGGACTGTTAAGCACTTTAGGCCCTGATCTCTCCCCCTACCTTCCTTTTCACTCCTCCTCTCAGACCAACAGCCCTCTTCCTCTGTGTTAGTCTTCAGCTGTGACAGACGCACAGAAGGGTGTCTCCCCTCCTCTCTAAAAGCTCAGACACACCGGTTGGATTGTCAAACGTTTGCCTGCCGACAGTTTTTTATTTTATTTTATTTCACCTTTATTTAGTACTTAGCACCTCTGAACAGTGTCGGCCAGTCAATCTCTTATGTGTTCATTTACATTTACATTTTAGTCATTTAGCAGACGCTCTTATCCAGAGCGACTTACAGTTAGTGAATACATATTTATGTATTCACTAATGTATTCACACTGTATTTGTTCACACAGCAAAGACCTTGGAAGTCGTCAGCCACTCAGCTTTGTTAAAATACTCCAAACCAGAAGGTGGTAGTAGCGTTGTTTGGCAATGCATATATGTGCGTATTGCTTATGGTCTAGATTGCAAGTTATCTGCGCTAATGTCGTTATTTTGTACAAAGCCCTTGTTGATACTAGCCAGATGGTCACTACTAGATACTACCTAGCAAGATGATGAAGAAAGAAAACAATTTAAGGCACTCTCCATAAATCCCATATTGCCAGTGCCAGCCCATAGCCAAATGTTTAGCTAACTAGTTAATGTTAGCATATTCGCTAGCTAGCACAACATAGCTAGCTAGCTAAGGGACATTGCACTAACTAGGCAGCTAACACAGGCAGCTGTTAATGGAAAAAACTATCTAATCCATTGTGATTTAATTATAATGGCAATACTAACTACAGTGGTTAGCTGTCTTGGAGGAAGTATTTAGTGTTGTGTGCATTGCGTCTGTGCACTTATCTAGCTACCATCCCATAGCCTACATTGCATATGAAGTGTGACTGGCTCATCTGTGGATGTACGCAGAAAAATGCCCCTCTTTAAAAATAAATAATTGCTGGCTCCCCCACATGGGGTTTCGTGCTCTCTGACTGGCTCAAAGTCAAGTTATTGGCACTGACAAGCATTGCTATTCTACAAGTAGAATCGGTAGGTTTGTTGCTACTGGGTCGGCACGCAGCAGGTACCATTTTTGTTTCTAGCAAGAGAAGGAAAACGGCCTCCCTCTGTCATGGCCTAAATGACTTTGTATGATGGTGTGATGAATCACACATGGTCCTCAATCAATACCAACAAGATCAAAGAGATGTGCATAGATAGACTTCAGGAAGCGAACAACACCCACCTCTGCAACATCTATCAGAGGTCAGAACATAGAGATTGTAGAGGAATACAAATATCTGACTGTCCACTTAGACAATAAGCTTCAGTAGAGTAAATCTACAGACCTGATTTACAAAAAGAGTCAACAGAGACTGTACTTTCTCAAAAAGCTGGGATCTTTTAATGTTAACTGTACTATAACTGACTGTGTTTTTACAAATCTTAGTATTTAAACTTTTTGCATTGTTTGTTGGTTTGGTTTGGCAATGCCACTGTCAGACAGAAAAATATGCTGAGAAGGATTATCACCACAGCAAGCAAGGTGATGAGATCTTTAAGTTCAGAGCCCTCAGCAAGGCTCACAAAAAACATTTTAGACCCAAGCCACCCCCCGTACCTGAACTTTGAACTACTCCCCCTCTGGGTGCAGGTATAGGGCACCCCCGGCAGGTAAAACAGAACTAGACAAACATTTTGTGCCAGGTGTGATATCCCTCCTAAACAGCTTGGGCTAATGTTCCTATCCACCAATAAGGCCAGCAGGCTAGTCTCTTTCATTGATATATACTGTAATGTAACTGTTATGAATTTTGTATTGTCAATTTGTTGTCTACTGTATAAACGCCACTTTAAAAATGTGCATGATAGTGCAACAAAATGTCCCCATGGGGACAATAAAGTCAGTAATGTAAAGTAAGTACTCATCGGCAGTATATCGGCAGTGAGATTCTCAGTGTGTTTCATGCTTAACAGCCCCCCACCATAGTCACAGTGTCAACACTGCTGTTTGACCACTGTGCTTCATCTCTGTAGAAAACTCATTCAGATGTAGAAAGCTCAGTGATGTGGCAGTAACCGGTAAAGACACATTCCTGTATTTCATTACAAACTGTCGTTTATTGTCCAATTTCAGATGAGTGTTTTCTAGTCTGGCTGGGCTAGAGGCTGGAGCTCTCACCTGTGTCACAGACAGATGTCATGTGTTCATCATACCCCCCCCCCCTGTGTGTGTGTGTGTGTGTGTGTGTGTCTGGTGTGTGTGGGCGGGGGGGGGGGTATGATGAACACTGGACACACACACACACACACACTGGATACACACACACACACACACTGGATACACACACACACAGACACTGGCACACACACACACAGGACACACAGACACTGGACACTTGGGCAAAGTTATATGCTGACTGTGTGTGTGTGTGTGTGAGTTCAGGTGTATCCCTCAATGACTGTCTGTTCTTCTGCTTACCCGCTACAGTGTGGAACATGGTGGAGAGAACACAATGAAACCTGGACTTAGAAAATGTGAGTGTTGACTGCTGTGAAGAAAATGACTAAGAATAAGTCTTAATTCAAGTGAAGTCAAAGTCAAAGACCACCATCATTACTTACTTGGTCATATTAAATATCAGCTGTAGTTCTAACAGAAGCACAAATCAGGGACACCAAAGTTTACAAAGAGTTGCTTTGACAATGTGTGTGTCTGTGTGTGTGTGTGGCGTTACATTAGAAATGTTGTGTGTGTGTTCATGCATGAAGATGTGTGTGTGTCCAGTGTGTGTTCAGGATGTGTTTCCAGTGTGTGTGTGTTCAGGATGTGTGTGTGTGTAATTAATGGGAATAAGTGTGTTTTATATTACCATACAGTATAACATATGATCATTCAACAAGTCTCAAGTTACCCTTAACTTCTCCTTTTGATACCTAGAAACATCTACATTAAATGAATTAGTGAAAAGTGAGTTAACATTCTAATGTGAATGATGATGATTTTCTAATATTGTGTCTGGTTTTCATCAGAAACAGAAAGGTGACATATAGGAGAGAGGAGCAGCCGTATCCTGATCACCCAGAGAGATTTGAGGACAGGGAACAGGTGCTGTGCAGAGAGGGTCTGACTGGGCGCTGTTACTGGGAGGATAGAGTGGAGTGGAGTGGCTGGTATAGGAGTGGCATATAAAGGAATCAGCAGGAGAGGAGGGGGTAATGACTGTTGGCTTGGAGCCAATGACAAGTCCTGGAGTCTGATCTGCTCTGGCAACAGTTACTATGCTGGCACCAATAATAAGTCCACTACCATAGACGTCCCCCCCTCAGCAGCTCCCACAGAGAAGGAGTGTATCTGGACTGGCCAGCCGGCACTCTGTCCTTCTACAGAGTCTCCTCTGACACACTGACCCACCTGTACACATTCCACTCCACATTCACTGAGCCCCCTCTATCCAGGGTTTAGGGTTTATGTTGACTCCTCAGTGTCCCTGTAAATAATAACCATGGTAACACTGACAAACACACACACACTGGGGACACACACACACACTGGACACACACACACACACACACTGGACACACAAACACACTGGACACACACACACACACACACTGGACACACACACACACTGGACAAAAACACACACTGGACAAACACACACACACACACTGGACACAACACAAACACACTGGAACACACACACACACTGGACACACTCACACTGGACACACACACACACACTCGAAAAACACACACACACTGTACACACACACACACTGAACACACACACACCTGGACACGCACACTGGACACACACAAACACACATACACACACACACTGGACACACACACACACACACACACTGGATACACACACACACACAAAACACACTGGATACACACACACACAGACACTGGGCACACCACACACACACAGGACACACAGACACTGGACACTTGGGCAAAGTTATATGCTGACTGTGTGTGTGTGGTGTGTGTGAGTTCAGGTGTATCCCTCAATGGACTGTCTGTTCTTCTGCTTACCGCTACAGTGTGGAACATGGTGGAGAGAACACAATGAAACCTGGACTTAGAAAATGTGAGTGTTGACTGCTGTGAAGAAAATGACTAAGAATAAGTCTTAATTCAAGTGAAGTCAAAGTCAAAGACCACCATCATTACTTACTTGGTCATATTAAATATCAGCTGTAGTTCTACAGAAGCACAAATCAGGGACACCACAAAGTTTACAAAGAGTTGCTTTGACAATGTGTGTGTCTGTGTATGTGTGTGTGGCGTTACATTAGAAATGTGTGTGTGTGTTCATGCATGAAGATGTGTGTGTGTCCAGTGTGTGTTCAGGATGTGTTTCCAGTGTGTGTGTGTTCAGGATGTGTGTGTGTTGTGTGTGTGTGTGTGTGTGTGTGTGTGTGTGTGTGTGTGTAATTAATGGGAATAAGTGGTTGTTTTATATTACCATACAGTATAACATATGATCATTCAACAAGTCTCAAGTTACCTTAACTTCTCCTTTTGGATACCTAGAAACATCTACATTAAATGAATTACGTGAAAAGTGAGTTAACATTCTAATGTGAAATGATGATGATTTCTAATATTGTGTCTGGTTTCATCAGAAACAGAAAGGTGACATATAGGAGAGAGGAGCAGCCGTATCCTGATCACCCAGAGAGATTTGAGGACAGGGAACAGGTGCTGTGTAGAGAGGGTCTGACTGGGCGCTGTTACTGGAGGTAGAGTGGAGTGGAGTGGCTGGTATAGGAGTGGCATATAAAGGAATCAGCAGGAGAGGAGGGGGTAATGACTGTTGGCTTGGAGCCAATGACAAGTCCTGGAGTCTGATCTGCTCTGGCAACAGTTACTATGCCTGGCACAATAATAAGTCCACTACCATAGACGTCCCCCCCTCCAGCTCCCACAGAGAAGGAGTGTATCTGGACTGGCCAGCCGGCACTCTGTCCTTCTACAGAGTCTCCTCGGACACACTGACCCACCTGTACACATTCACTCCACATTCACTGAGCCCCTCTATCCAGGGTTTAGGGTTTATGTTGACTCCTCAGTGTCCCTGTAAATAATAACCATGGTAACACTGACAAACACACACACTGGACACACAAACACACTGGACACACACACACACACACACTGGACACCACAAACAACTGGACACACACACACACACACACACTGGAACACACACACACACTGGACACACACACACACTGGACAAAACACACACACACACACTGGACACACACAAACACTGGACAAACACACACTGGACCACACACACACACTGGACACACTCACACTGGACACACACACACACAAACTCAACACACTCGAAAAACACACCACACACTGTACACACACACACACTGAACACACACACACTGGACACGCACACTGGGACACACAAACACACATACACACACACACTGGACAAACACACACACACACACTGGATACAACAACACACACACACACTGGATACACACACACACAGACACTGGGCACACACCACACACAGGACACACAGACACTGGACACTTGGGCAAAGTTATATGGCTGACTGTGTGTGTGTGTGTGTGTGTGAGTTCAGGTGTAATCCTCAATGACTGTCTGTTCTTCTGCCTTACCGCTACAGTGGGAACATGGTGGAGAGAACACAATGAAACCACACCGGACTTAGAAAATGTGAGTGTTGACTGCTGTGAAGAAAATGACTAAGAATAAGTCTTAATTCAAGTGAAGTCAAAGTCAAAGACCACCATCATTACTTACTTGGTCATATTAAAATATCAGCTGTAGTTCTACAGAAGCCACAAATCAGGGACACCAAAGTTTACAAAGAGTTGCTTTGACAATGTGTGTGTCTGTGTGTGTGTGTGGGACGTTACATTAGAAATGTGTGTGTGTGTTCATGCATGAAGATGTGTGTGTGTCCAGTGTGTGTTCAGGATGGTGTTCCCAGTGTGTGTGTGTTCAGGATGTGTGTGTGTGTGTGTGTGTGTGTGTGTGTGTGTGTGTGTGTGTGTGTGTGTAATTAATGGGGAATAAGTGTGTTTTATATTACCATACAGTATAACATATGATCATTCAAACAAGTCTCAAGTTACCTTAACTTCTCCTTTTGATACCTAAAAAACACTACATAAAACAAATTAGTGAAAAGTGAGTTAACATTCTAATGTGAATGATGATGATTTCTAATATTTGTGTCTGGTTTCATCAGAAACAGAAAGGTGACATATAGGAGAGAGGAGCAGCCGTATCCCTGATCACCCAGAGAGATTTGAGGACAGGGAACAGGTGCTGTGTAGAGAGGGTCCTGACTGGGGCGCTGTTACTGGGGAGGTAGAGTGGAGTGGAGTGGCTGGTATAGGAGTGGCATATAAAAGGAATCAGCAGGAGAGGAGGGGGTAATGACTGTTGGCTTGGAGCCAAATGACAAGTCCCTGGAGTCTGATCTGCTCTGGCAACAGTTACTATGCCTGGCACAAATAATAAGTCCACTACCATAGACGTCCCCCCCCTCCAGCTCCCACAGAGAAGGAGTGTATCTGGACTGGCCAGCCGGCAACTCTGTCCTTCTACAGAGTCTCCTCTGACAACACTGACCCACCTGTACACATTCCACTCCACCACAAATCACTGAGCCCCCTCTATCCAGGGTTTAGGGTTTTATGTTGACTCCTCAGTGTCCCTGTAAAAAATAACCATGGTAACACTGACAAACACACACACACTGGACACACAAACACACTGGACACACACACACACACACACATGGACACACAAACACACTGGACACACACACACACACACACTGGACACACACACACACACTGGACAAAAACACACACTGGACAAACACACACACACACACTGGACACACACAAACACTGGACAAACACACACTGGACACACACACACACTGGACACACTCACACTGGACACACACACACACACACTCGAAAAACACACAACACACTGGACACACACACACACAAACTGAACACACACACACTGGACACGCACACTGGACACACACAAACACACATACACACACACACTGGACACACACACACACACACACACACACTGGACACACACAACAACAAAAACACACACACACAGGACACACAAACGCAGGACAAACACACACACACACCGGACACACACACAACACACACATACACTGGACACACACACACACACACACAAACACACTGGGGAACAAACACACACACTAACAACACACAACACTGAACTTACACAAACAACACACACCAGACACACACAAACACACACACACACACTGAACACACACACACGCTGAACACACACACACACACAGTGGACACACAACAAAGACACACACAAAACACACACATATTGGACACACACACACACACTTTGACAAACACACACAAACAAAACAAACACACACTGGACAAACACACACACACACACAAGACACACACACACACACTGGACACACACACACACACCGGACAAACACACACTGGACACACTCACACTGGACACACACACACACACTGGACACACACAAAAAAAACACACAACACACTGAACACACACACACACAAACACACACACAAACACACACACAAACACACACAAACTGGACAAACACACACACTGGACACACACACACACACTCACTCACACACACACTAGACACACACACACACACACACACACACTGTAAAAACACAACACTGGACACACACACACTGAACACACACAACACACACACTGGACAAACACACACTGGTCTCACTCACACTGGACACACACACACACACACCAAAAAAACACACACACACACACACACAAACACACTGAAAAACACAAAAAACACTGGACACACACACAACACACACACTGGACACACACACACACTGGACAAAAAACCAACACACTGGACAAAAAAACACTGGAAAACAAAAAAAACGCACACACACACTGGACACACACACACACTGGACAAACACACACTGGACACACACACACACTGGACACAAATCACACTGGACACACACACACACACTCGAAAAAACACACACACAACTGTACACACACACACACTGAACACACACACACTGGACACGCACACTGGACACAAACAAACACACATACACACACAACACACTGGACACACACAACACACACACACACTGGACACACACACACACATACACACACAAACACAGGACACACAAACGCAGGACAAACACACACACACACCGGACACACACACACACACACATACACTGGACAAACACCACACACACACAACACACAAACACAAAGGGGACACACACACAAAAACACACTAGACACACACACACACTGAACTTACACAAACACACACACTAGAAACACACACTGCACACACACACACACTGAACACACACACGCTGAACAAAAAAAGTGTGAGCAAACACACACACACAGTGGACACACACAAAGACACACACACACACAAAATATTGGACACACAAAAAACACACACACACTTGACAAACACACACACTGGACACACACACACACACACACTGGACAAACACACACACTAGACACACACACACACACTGGACACACAACAAAACACACCCGGACAAACACAAACACTGGACACACTCACAAAAAAACACACACACACAAACTGGACACACACACACTGAACACACACACGCTGAACACACACACACACACACACACACACACAAACAACAACACACACAAACACACACCACAAAACACAAACACACACACTGGACACACACACACACACTCACTCACACACACACACACTACACACACACACACACCACACACACTGTACACACACACACTGGACACACACACAAACAAACACACACACACACAACACTGGACAAAACACAAACTGGTCTCACTCACACTGGACAAAACACACACACAACACACTGGACAAACACACACACACACACACTGAACACACACACACTGGACACACACACTGGACACAACACAAACATACATACACACACACACACAAACAACACTGGACACACACACAAAACACACACACTGGACAAACAACAACACACACAAAAAACACACACACACGGGACAAAACACACACACACTGGACACCACACACACAACACTGGACAGACTCACACTGGACACACCACACACACACACACACTGGACACACACACACACACACACACACACTGGACACACACACGCAGGACAAACACCACACACACACATATACTGGACACACAAAACACACTGGACACACACACACACACTAGACACAGACACACTGAACACACACACACTAAACACCCACACACACACACTGGACACACACACAAACACACTGAACACACACACACACACAAACACTAGACACACACACACTGGACACACACACACACAACACACACACACACACTGAACACACATACACACACTAGACACACACACACACTGAACACACACACACACACACTGGACAAACACACACACACTGGACACACACACACACACACAACACACTGGACACACACACGCAGACAAAACACACACACACACACACATATACTGGACCACACAAACACACTGGACACACACACACACACACACACACACTAGACACAGACACACTGAACACACACACACTAAACACCCACACACACACACACTGGACACACACACAAACACACTGAACACACACACACACACACTAGACACACACACTGGACACACACACAACACACACACACACACACACACACACACACACACACACACTGAACACACATACACACACTAGACACACACACACACTGAAAAACACACACACACACTGGACACACACACGACACACACACACAATGGACACACACACACACACACTGGACATACACACACACACTGAACACACATAAAACACACTGAAAACATACACACTGAAAACACACACACACTTGACTCTATTATTCGTTCATCTTCATCTATGATGCAATAATCACCCTGCTGGATGATCACTGGAAGCTGAGAATAAACATCCCTTAGTTTTCTACTTCCTTCTCATAAGGTGGGTGTCTTTTTGCTGAATCCGTATGTGAGAAAGGTGTACTAACTTCTGCCATTAGTTTTTCTGTCGCCTTTTCTTCCTTTAGCATTTTTCCTCTATACCTTTGTTTATCTTATCGCTGGAATCTTTTATCAGTTTTTGTTTGAGAATGAAGGGCAACTTTTGTTTAATTTACTGGATAACCTAGCACTACTTTAGTTAAAGGATTACTATTTTGTACTATATCAACAGGTGTAATCACCTTCATAGCCTTGCTGTCCTTTCTCCCCATTGTACCAAACCCTTTTATATTTCTTTATTGTGACTTATTTTATTTTAGCCTATATAGCCTATGGCTTCCCCCCTTTAATTATTAATATAACCCTAAACAAAACAAAGCAAAAAAACAAATATATATATATATTTTTTTTTTATCAATCAACCAAATTATGAATATTAAAAATTCAATTAAAATTTTTATTCAAAAAATATGTTTAATTAAAATAAAAAATCAATTAAAAAATTATGAATAATTAAAAACCATTTTTTATTTCTATATCCTATCTTACCAATTTATCAATTAGTGGCTACCTTACCAATCCTAAAAACAAAGCCCTCTAACCTTACAACACTACAATTCCCATAAACCCCCTTTCTCTATAAGCACCTAATTATCTTAATTTTACAGAATAATGGTCAGTACTCGATTTTCCAACACAACTGTAATCAAACCCAAGTGATGCCAGAGATTTCTAAAATGCAAATTTTATTCAAATGATCAGTCTGTTTGCCAAGCCTCTGTGAAATTGTCATAACATCAAAATCCTGTAGGGGAAGATTTTGCAAACATACCAGTACCAAAACCCCTTTGACTCGATCCTCTGTCGCGTCACGTGACGTGTACGTCAGCACCCCCTCTTTTTTCCTCTCTCCAGTGTTCCTCTCATATGACAAAAGAACAGAGACACAAAAGATTTTTGTAGTTAATGCAATCACTGAGTTATTTCAACCATATTCAATATTCCTTCGTTCACATTCGCTCTAAGAATCAACTCAGGACTAAATAGATCAATAATATTTTTATTTTATTTTTATTTTTTTAATCGTCATTTAATTTAATTTATTATAATCCGTCAACATATAGTCTAATTTATATAAATTCACTACATCTCAACAAATATAGTTTAATTTTCAAACAACAGCCGCCTTAAACGACTAAAGATTTGTGTCCAAATCTCTCTTGTCTGTGGCTGTTTCTCTGTTCCTCCCCTGCAGCGCGCAGCCCAACAGAAATATGACACTTTACCCCACAATCCCTGTGTTGTAGTTTTAGTAAACAACATGTTGTAGTTTAGTACCGGAACCCAACGTCTCCTAATCTCGTGCCATAAACTCCAACTCCCACGTTTTGTAGTGTAGTGTCATAAAATTAAACGCATGCGCAAATACATTTAACTATATGATTCCCAGACAATAGAACGCCAGCATTCTACCACAGCCTCTCTATTTTACACTTATAGTCAAACAATAACATTTAACAGAGCTCACATATCGCATAGAACTCTGAATTCTACACACACAACCATAATTTAAGAGGGCTTATCCCATCGCAATGGCACCCTAAGGACACCCGTTAGCATGTAGCATGCAACAAAATTAGCATTTAGCATTTAGCCTTTAGCCTTAGCCTTTATGTACAATGTGGCATGAAACCCAACCAACATTTAGCATCAGCATTAGCATTAGCCTTTAGCTAACCTGTGGCTGGCACCACGCAACAGGTACCTTTCACTGCCCTTTTTACCTTTGTCTATTTCTCCTACCGTTTGTGATGCCGTGGGTTTAATGACCATCTACTGAGAGATTCCCCCAAAGCAGACACCCCGTCGGATGAAAGTCGAGCAATAATCACAATCAGATAAATTCCATCAACCCAAGTTTTCTTTAAAAACAGCTCACACCGACTTGCACATTCTAACGCGCAACCGGATTTTCGGCCCATTCCTAAAATGGCCCACTCCGGGGTCTTAAATGGTACAGTTTCCTAATGCATACGTATTCCTGCCTTTATTCACTACCAATCAATTGTTCTAGACTTCCTATTATTTACCGTTTACCAATGCAACCCAATTTTAGAATAATTATTACAGACCCCTAATTCTCAGCAATAACGCCACACAAGGCACATTTCGGTCCTAATGGTACATCGCTCCAGTGTACACAACCAGCATCCAAACTAACAAACTCCCAAAGCTTGTGAGAAAAAAACTCACCCTTTTTGGCCATGACTTCAGAACGAGTTAGCTTGGCGGCTGAATGGAGCAAAGGAGAGATGCAGACCAGCCCCACGTTGGGCGCCATTTGTCGTATCGAGTAAATGCTGGCAATTATTGCTGATAAACAAAGGAGTCCGCTCATACTGAACCTGGATCATAAGTTTTATTCATATCACAAGCTTTCAGCATGATTTACAGACTTGCAGGGTCTGGAGAGCAGTGTCCTCGAATTCTAATGGCTGCTCTAACCCCTATGCCCCAAGCATTATACTTATAAACAATGTGAAAATATGGGTTGCTCCCTCTGCGGTCCCAATCACCGGTCTCCCCGGGGGTGTCACCCTACAACTGACTACTTTTGAACTAACATAAACAACATACCATTTCTTCATGAAAAAAACATTTACAAAAGACATAATCCTAATACACTACACCACTCAGAGAGGTATTCATCTACAGGACTGGGACACTGTAAAACCACTCAGAGAGGTATTCATCTACAGGACTGGGACACTGTAAAACCACTCAGAGAGGTATTCATCTGCAGGACTGGGGACACTGTAAAACCACTCAGAGAGGTATTCATCTACAGGACTGGGACACTGTAAAACCACTCAGAGAGGGTATTCATCTACAGGACTGGGACACTGTAAAACCACTCAGAGAGGGATTCATCTACAGGACTGAGACACTGTAGAACCACTCAGAGAGGTATTCATCTACAGGACTGGGGTGGGTATTATTAGTCTGTTCTCAGTATAAATGGATATAAACAGTGATTAAAACACAAAAACAGCGAGTTTAGTGCCCAGATTCTGACACTTATCTCCAAGAAGAGAATTCCCATTTATAGTTATTTTGATACTACACGCAAAGGGGTTCTTCGTTTGTCCCCATAGGAAAACCCTTTTTTGTTTAAGGTAGAAACCCTTGGGTGGTGAAAAAGGTTCTACTTAGATCTTTTTAGAGGTGAAAAGGTTCCACTTGTAACAAAAATGTTGTTTTTCTTCAGAGGGTTATCCTACGAAGATAATTGAAGAACCATTATGGTTCTAGGTAGCGCCTTCTTTTAGTGTAGTCTGAGCTTAATTTATAGAACATGACTTTTCCTGTTGATTCTTCTGCTCCAAGTCTTTCTCTAGTTCAGAGTTCTTCTGCTTCAAGTCTTCAGAAGTGTTCTCTAGCTCGGAGTTCTTCTGCTTTAAGTCTTCAGAAAGTTTTCTCTAGCTCAGAGTTCTTCTGCTCCAAGTCTTTCTCTAGTTCAGAGTTCTTCTGCTTCAAGTCTTCATAAGTTTTCTCTAGCTCAGAGTTCTTCTGCTTTAAGTCTTCAGAAGTGTTCTCTAGCTCAGAGTTCTTCTGCTTCAAGTCCTTAGAAGTTTTCTTTTAATTCAGAGTTCTCTGCTTCAAGTCTATATCAATGTTTCTGTTCTGTTGCTCTAGCTCATATATCCTCCTCAATAGTTTGTCAGAAATTCTCCTCAGCAGAATCTTCTTCCACTTTAATAACTTGCATCTTCATCTTTTTTACAGAAGCTCCCCCTTTCCTCCTCCTCCTCCTCCTCCTCCCTCCTCCTCCTCCTCCTCCTCCTCCTCCTCTCTCCTCCTCCTCAAGTGTCACTTTCCTAAGCATGACACACGCAGCAGTTCACAGTTTAGTTTCTCTAACTGAAATACAAAGAAATTGTTTATCAAATAGGAGTATTTATCAAATTGGGGGTATTGTCAATGGCATCAGGAACGTTCTCAAATAACAGAAAAAATTACCTCTTGAGTTATCTTTGTCTTTCCAGCGTTGCCATGGTGGCCTTTGTGTCCCCCCGTCTCCAGTGACCTCGACCAGGATGTGTGTTTGCATTGGTTGGCGATGGGACGGTGTAGTTGTCACCTGACGTAGCTCTCACAGGAGGAGGCAGTGTAGCTCAAACAGTCTAATGTCTCTTCAAGCCTCTGGGCTGGTTAGATATCAGTCAGACAGTCTAATGTCTCTTCAAGCCTCTGAGCTGGTTAGATATCAGTCAGACAGTCTAATGTCTTTTCAAGCCTCGGGGCTGGTTAGATATCAGTCAGACAGTCTAATGTCTCTTCAAGCCTCTGGGCTGGTCTAGATATCAGTCAGACAGTCTAATGTCTCTTCAAGCCTCTGGGCTGGTTAGATATCAGTCAGAACAGTCTAATGTCTCTTCAAGCCTCTGGGGCTGGTTAGATATCAGTCAGGAGGAGGCAGTGCAGGTCAGACAGTCTAATGTCTCTTCAAGCCTCTGGGCTGGTTAGATATCAGTCAGACAGTCTTAATGTCTCTTCAAGCCTCTGGGCTGGTTAGATATCAGTCAGGAGGAGGCAGTGCAGGTCAGACAGTCTAATGTCTCTTCAAGCACTCTGGGCTGGTTAGATATCAGTCAGACAGTCTAATGTCTCTTTCAAGCCTCTGGGCTGGTTAGATATCAGTCAGGAGGAGGCAGTGCAGGTTCAGACAGTCTGGTCAAGTCAGTAACGCAATCTAGTGGAAACAGACATTAAAACATTTATATTATGGCTGTACACTATGGCTGGTTTCCCATAAAACTAGATTAAGCCTTGTCCTATAAAGTAGAAACATATGTTGATTCAACCAGTTCAGTCCTTTGGGAACTGTCAAATCGCAATATTTCCATCGGTGTCCGTGTTGCTGAATCCGCTTGTTTTTAGTGAGTGCATACATTTTTCATACTCCGCTTGTAGGCTACTTGACTGTTTGTTTGTTTACCTATCATGTGGCAAAGTCACTACTGACCATATCAACGGCGATGGTTGGCTATAGCTACAGTATATATATATGGGAGCAGGATAACGTTCAGTGCGTTGGCTATAGCTACAGTATATATATATATATATTGGGGAGCAGAAATAAACGTTCAGTGGTTGGCTATAGCTACAGTATATATATATATATTTGGGAGCAGGACAACGTTCAGTGGTTGGCTATAGCTACAGAATATATATATTTGGGAGCAGGATAACGTTCAGTGGTTGGCCATAGCTACAGTAATATATATTTGGAGCAGGATAACGTTCAGCGGTTGGATATAGCTACAGTATATATATTTGGGAGCAGGATAACGTTCAGTGGTTGGCCATAGCTACAGTATATATATTTGGGAGCAGGATAACGTTCAGTGGTTGGCTATAGCTACAGTATATATATATTTGGGAGCAGGATTACGTTCAGTGGTTGGCTATAGCTACAGTTATATATATATATATTTGGAAAGCAGGATAACGTTCAGTGGTTGGCTATAGCTACAGTATATATAATATATTTGGGAGCAGGATAAAAGTTCAGTGGTTGGCTATAGCTACAGTATTATATATAGATATATATATATATATATAATATATATATATATATATATATATATATAATATATATATATATATATATATATATCTATATATATATATATTGGGAGCAGGATAACGTTCAGTGGTTGGCTATAGCTACAGTATATATACATGCTGGACACACACACACACACACACACACACACACACACACAAGGACACACACAGGAGAACAATACACACTGGACACACAAACACTAGACACACACTGGACAAACACACACACTGGACACACAACACACATATTGGACACACACACACACGCACATCACACACTTTTCTGGATACACACACACACACTGGACACACACTCACACGTCTTCCCTATAATAGTGAGGACCTTGACACAGGACCTTCAAATGAGGACCATCATTTCTGATAGAATTGGGAACAAACAGACTCCTCATTCCAGCACTAAGTGACACAAACACAGACATCACTTCAACACCTGATAAACTCCAATGAACAAATAGACATGCAGGGCACCAGTCCTAGTGAGGACCAGTGGTTGCTAGGCAGTTTCTGGATCCCCAGGTTCCAGAACAGCTTCTATCCCAGTTTATCTGCCTGTTAAAAATCAAGCAACCTAAACTGTTTCCATCAGACTTTTAGAACATGACTGAATTTTTTTCTTTTATGATCTTTTACCACTTTGCATGTTTTATTGATGTTCTTATGATATATTTTACTGTTGTGTGTACGTACCACAGGAGGTTGGTGGGACCTTAGTTGGGAGTGACAGCCTTGTAATGGCTGGAGCGGATTGAGTGGAATGGTAATCAAATACATCAAATACATGGTTTTCCATGGTTTCCATGTGTTTGATGCCATTTAATTGGCTCCGTTCCAGCCATTATTAGAGTCGTCCTCCCCTCAGCAGCCTCCACTAAGGTAACATACTCAAAACATACTGTACTTTTTTTTATACTGTTTTAGATGTATCCTCTGTTTAAACATTTAAACTCTTACAATAACACGTTAAAATACCAATGTGATAATGTTTGTATGTATTTTTTGTTTGAAAAACAAATTGTTACAAAAGTGTGTATGGACATATGCTCCATAATTGTACAATTGTACATGGATATATTGTACTTTTCACATGCGCGGTTTCCTGTAGATATGCCAACTGCAAAATTTGACTATATAGTAAACATTTGTGGAAAATAATGTGTTTTATGGTCTTAATTTAAGGTAAGGGATTAGCAGTGAGGTTAAGGTTAGCATTTAAAATCAGATATATTACTTTATGCCTGTGCCAGCTAGTGACCACTTTGCAGAACTGCCTCCAGGGCAAGATTCATGACAATAAAATGCCAACCTGCCTCCCAGTCATCCCCTCCCTATCTCTACAAGGCTGCAGAACATGCAAGCTAGTGATGAGGGGGTTGTCTCATAACCCACAGTCCCCAAGCGGGGTGGGTGGGTGGCAGGACAGGTTCAATACAGAGAAAACAATAGACTACATAAGAAAAATCCATCAATGGATCATTATTGTGCCCAATTTACCAATAAGTGGACAAAACATTAAGGACACCTGCTCTTTCCATGACAGACTGAGCAGGTGAATCCAGGTGAAAAGCGATGATCCCTTATGATGTCACTTGTAGATGAAGGGGACGGGACAGGTTAAAGAAGGATGTTTAAGCCTGGAGACAATTGAGACATGGATTGTGTGTGTGTGCCATTCAGAGGGTGAATGGGCAAGACAAAATATTGAAGTGCCTTTGAACGGGGTATGGTAGTAGGTGCCAGAGGCACACCGGTTATGTGTCAAGAAAACTGCAACGTTGCTGGGTTTTTCCACGCTCATGTACACCACACAAAGGACATACCAGCCAACTTGACACAAGAATTGGCGTCAACCATGGGCCAGCATCCCTGTGGAATGCTTTCAACACCTTGTAGAGTCCATGCCCCGATGAATTGAGGCTGTTCTGAGGACAAAAGTGGGGAGGTAACTCAATATTAGGAAGTGTTTGATATAACGTCTTTTGATTACAGCATTTATAGTAATGTCTTTAAAGTCATCAGCTGTAGGTGAGAGAGAGGAGAAGGACACGCCATGTGTTGTGTGTCGGTCACGGATGGGGGGGCCCAGAAGGTCGGCGTGCCAAGATAGATTTAGGGGCCACTGTTGCTAATCTTAGGAAAGAGTACGTGATGAATGGCTGGCTAGGGTGCAACACGATACTATGTATGGGGATGCTATTGTAGGAGATGAGTGACACTCAATAAGGTTGGCAAACTGTGGGATGGAAGTAGCTCGGAGAGCATTATATAAACTGAGAGGTTTTTTCTATGGAAGTCATTCAGATGACAAGAGGCTACGCCCGTCATTGTCATTGAATCCAGTACTGTAACCATTACATAAACAATGAATCAACTCTCCATCTAAGTGGTCGACTACTCTCTTACATCCTGAAGTACGAGATACCAGAGAAACTCGTCATAACAGATTGGCGTCTAAACGAACAGGATGCAGTTTACAGCCGAAACTGACAGGTAAGCAGACTTTCATTTAGTTAATAGGTTAAATCTGCTTATCTGTTGGTAAAGCTGTGCTGTAACGAACGTTTTAAAATTGCAATATTTTGTTGAGGGGAAACATGATGAGTGGTGTTCAAGTACGAGTCAACAGATGTAAGGAGAAATCAGCAAATAAGCCAATAACATGGTGCTGTGATTCAACAAAATACAAATGCTCAGAGCGATCATGTTGAATCATGGACACCCAATGACAAAATAGGCAAACTACATTTTAATAAAGATCTAAGTTGGGGATTTGATTCAAGTATTGATTACTAATATTGCATGAACTAATAAAAAGGTAATGGATAGCCATAGTCTAGTAGACGGTATCTGGAAAAAACAGTCACCATTAAGAGTAAATCAGAGCTTTCATTTTACCTCGAAGAGAGAGAGAAAGGAAACAACAAAATTATTACAGACAAATCCGCATTTAAAACAAGTATCTTTTAAAAGTAGTGAAAATCAGGGACAATGTGCAAATGGATGTTAAGGTAAATGAGGATTTTTCTATGTGGAATTTTTTCTATATCTTGTGATTTATCAGCATGGGACAGATAATGACTATCCTCAAGCTGGTAGTTTAAAAGGGTTAAATTACAAGTAGAGCGCGAAATGTATATAATTGATAATACAGCCATAAGCTACCCGAAATGGGATTTAAATTACATGAAAGAGGTGTGTGTAAATCATGGGATTTCATGAGTGCACAATGGACTGTAAATATCATTAGGAACGAGGAAAAGTCAGTTAAGAAATTAGGTAATTTGGCAATGGAGCAACATAATCTACCTTATGAAAAGAGTTCAGTCCACAAGGGGCTATAAAAGGATCTGAAAGTATGAAAGGAATTTATCCACAGTTAGCGAACTCTATTCAGCCTCCAGCTTCTAGTACAGGGGAAGACGTAGAAAGAGGATAGTGACAATATGATTGGTTATATCCACAGTTAGCGAACTCTATTCAACCTCCAAGCTTCTAGTACAGGGGAAGACGTATAGAGAAGGATAGTGACAATATGATTGGTTATATCCACAGTTAGCGAACTCTATTCAGCCTCCAGCTTCTAGTATCAAATCAAATCAAATCAAATCAAATTTTATTTGGTCACATGCGCCGAATACAAACAGGTGCAGACATTACAGTGAAATTATTTAAACAAAAAAGTAAGAATAAAACAACAACCCCCCCCCCAAAAAAGAGCAGAAGTAAAATAAAGTGACAGTAGGGAGGCTATATATACAGTAAAATAAAGTGACAGTAGGGAGGCTATATATAGAGGGGGGTTTCTACAGTTGCATCTAGTCAATGTGCGGGGGCACCCGGCTAGTTGAGGTAGTTGAGGTAATAACTGTACATGTGTGGGTAGAGTTAAAGTCACTATGCATAAATACTTAACAGCAGTGCAGCAGCGTAAAAAGGATGGGGTGGGGGGGCAGTGCAAATAGTCCGGGTAGCACATGATTAGCTGTTCAGGCGTCTTATGGCTGGGGGTAGTAGAAGCTGTTGAGAAGTCTTTTGGACACCTCGACTTGGCACTCCGGTAACCGCTTGCCGCTGCGGTAGCAGAGAGAACAGTCTATGACTAGGGTGTGGATGGAGTCTTTGACAATTTTGAGGGCCTTCCTCTGACACCGCCTTTGGTATAGAGGGTCCGGGATGGCAGGGAGCTTTGCCCCAGTGATGTACTGGGCAGTACGCATACCCTCTGTAGTGCTTGCGGTCAGAGGGCCAAAGCAGTTGCCATACCAGGCGATCGATGCAACCAGTCAGGATGCTCTCGATGGTGCAGCTGTAGAATTTTTGAGGATCTGAGGACCCATGCCAAATCTTTTTAGTCTCCTGAGGGGAAATAGGCTTTGTCGTGCCCTCTTCACGACTGTCTTTGGTGTGTTTGGACCATGATAGTTCGTGGTGATGTGGACACCAAGGAACTTGAAGCTCTAAACCTGTTCCACTACAGCCCGTCGATGAGAATGGGGGCGTGCTCAGTCCTCTTTTTTTCCTGTAGTCCACAATCATCTCTTTGTTCTTGGTCACGTTGAGGGGAGAGGTTGTTGTCCTGGCACCACACGGCCCAGATCTCTGACCTCCTCCCTATAGGCTGTCTCATCGTTGCTGTCGGTGATCAGCCTACCACTGTTGTGTCGTCGGCAAAAACTTAATGATGGTGTTGTTGGAGTCGTTGCCTGGCCATGCAGTCATGGAGTGAACAGAGAGTACAGAAGGGGACTGAGCACGCACCCCTGAGGGGCCCCCGTGTTGAGGATCAGTGTGGCAGATGTGTTGTTACCTACCCTTACCACCTGGGGGCGGGCCGTCAGGGAAGTCCAGGATCCAGTTGGCAGAGGGAGGTGTTTAGTCCAGGATTCTTAGCTTAGTGATGAGCTTAGAGGCCACTATGGTGTGAAATGCTGAGCTGTAGTCAATGAATAGCCATTCTCACGTAGGTGTTCCCTCTTGTCCAGGTGGAAAGGGCAGTGTGGAGTGATGATAGAGATTGCATCATCTGTGGATCTGTGGGGCGCGGTATGCAACTTGGAGTGGGTCTAGGGTTTCTGGGATTATGCTGTTGATGTGAGCCATGACAGTCTTTCAAAGCACTTCATGGCTACAGACGTCAGGTGCTACGGGTCGGTAGTCATTTAGGCAGGTTATCTTAGAGTTCTTGGGCACGGGGACTATGGTGGTCTGCTTGAAACATGTTGGTATTACAAGGACTCAGTCAGGGACAATGTTGAAAATGTCAGTGACAGACACTTGCCAGTTGGTCAGCACATGGCTCGGAGTACACGTCCTGGTAATCCGTTTCTGCCCTGCGGCCTTGTGAATGTTGACCTGCTATAAAAGTCTAACTCACATCGGTACGGAGAGCGTGATCCACATAGTCGTCCGGAGCAGCTGGTGCTCATCATGCATGCTTCAGTGTTGCTTGCCTCGAAGCGAGCATAGAAGTGGTTTAGCTCGTCTGGTAGGGCTTGTGTCACTGGGCAGCTCGCTGGCTGTGCTTCCCTTTGTAGTCTGTAAATAGTTTTCAAGCCCTGCACATTCCGACGAGCGTTCAGAGCCAGTGTAGTATGATTCAATCTTAGACCTGTATTGACTCTTTGCCTGTTTGATGGTTCGTCGGAGGTCATAGCGGGATTTCTTATAAGCGTCGGGTTAGGAGTCCGTTCCTTGTGAAGCGGCAGCTCTACCCTTTAGCTCAGTGCGGGATGTTTTCCTGTAATCCATGACTTCTGGTTGGGGTATGTACGTACGGTCACTGTGGGGACGACATCATCGATGCACTTATTGATGAAAGCCAGTGACTGATGTGGTTGTACTCCTCAAGCTGTCTGAAGAATCCCGGAACATGTTACAGTCTGTGCTAGCAAAACATTCTGTAGCCTTAGCATCTAGTACAGGGGGAAGACGTTAGAAGAGGATAGTGGACAATATGAGTTGGTTATATCCACAGTTAGCGAACGCTATTCAGCCTCCAGCTTCTAGTACAGGGGAAGGACGTAGAAGAGGATAGTGACAATATGATGGTTATATCCACAGTTAGCGAACTCTTTCAGCCTCCAGATTCTAGTACAGGGAAGACGTAGAAGAGGATAGTGACAATATGACTTGGTTATATCCACAGTTAGCGAAACTCTATTCAGCCTCCAGCTTCTAAGTACAGGGGAAGATGTAGAAGAGAAAGTGACAATATGATTGGTTATTATACACTTTATGGGGGTTAGGAAAAAAGATATATACAAAAATCCTAAATCAGGTCAAAAATATTAGGTTCCTATAGCCTAAAACAGATAGATAACTTTGGAGACCAAACGGTGGTGTGAGGAATGCAGGTCCATTGTGGTCCAAAGGTTTGGTAGATTAGAGCTTTAGACACGGCAGAAAGAAGGTTTTAGAGGTTCCTACAGGACGAATAAAACACCCTGAAAAAATTAGACACTAGAGAGTGGCGGGGTTGCTGGGTGGAAAAAATTAATATAAAATTATATTACAATAATCAAACAAAAACCAAAATGTCGATTTTAAACAATAGATTAGCAAAATAAAATGATGTAATTTTTCGTTTGAAGCAGGGGAAGGAAGATAATAATGGAGGAAGAGGAAGGTCCAATGGTAATTCCAGAGGAGGAAGAAGGAGCTTACAAGAGAACAGGATACTTGCAATATTGTAAACACTTGGGGACATTGGGTTGGAGACTGTAAGGTTAGAATACAGGATGAGGAGAGACGAAGATATGGCGATAGAGAGAGGGGAAAATTGGACTCATGCCCAACCGCACCCTAATTCCCAGAATACACCTAGAGAGGAGAAGCCGGGTAATCCTATTATGGGGACAATGACATACAACACCGATAAGCAGGGAGGAGGTTTAAAACACAATGATCAATGCACCACAACACAGATAAGCAGGGAGGAGGTTATTAAACACATGATCAATGCACCACAACACCCGATAAGCAGGGAGGAGGTTAAACACATGATCAATGCACCACAACACCGATAAGCAGGGAGGAGGTTAAATACATGATCAAGCACCCACAACACGATAAGCAGGGAGGAGGTTAAACACATGATCAATGCACACAACACCGATAAGCAGGGAGGAGGTTAAAATACATGATCAATGACACCACAAACACCGATAAGCAGGGAGTAGGAGGTTAAACACATGATCAATGCACCACAACACGGTAAGCAGGGAGGAGGTTAAACACATGATCAATGCACCACAACACCGATAAGCAGGGAGGAGGTTAAACACATGATCAATGCACCACAATTGCATATTTCGGTTAGCCCATTAGATATACCACAGTTAAAGTTTATGTGTATCTGGTAAAAATAATTTCATTTCTAATAGGATACAGGGGCAACTATGTCATGGGTTAAGGCAACAAGATTGAAGGTTGTCCTTTAAGTAATCAGAAAGTCCAGTCTATTGAAATTAGTGGAACTATGCAAATTGATCCTATATCTCTCCCATTACAAATTTGATTGGAAGATATTATTTTTCAACATTCATGTATAGGAAGCGTTGCAACTCCTATGGCGTTAATGGGAAGAGAATTTTTAAGTTAAATCAATGCGAACCATTTTTTGTTCCACAGATGGCATCGAGTACATGGAACAAACATCGGCTATTTTATGAAACAAAGAGCAGGAAGTCATTTTAATCTGAAAGGGTGCATAATACAAATTATATGAATGTGTATGATGATTTGATATCAGTTTGGATAATACGCTTTGATATAAACATTATATTGTGGTTCCGTACATCAATGCAATTATATAATATCAAGGAGTCGGTATGGAGAGTGATGAGGTTATTTGTAGAGTGTAGTGGAAAAAGTATATATGTTTTAATGAGAGGCTTGACTTTGACGGAGTTTCCTGAAGGTTAGAGAATTGGTTGAGGATCCAATGACAGGAAGGTCAGTGTCCTTGACACTACAGTCTGGTTGTTTTGGTTCCGCTGGGAGTTTTGTTGAAGAAGTTGATTTGTTGTCGATTAAGAATCGTAAAAAAAAAAAACAGGAAAGGATTGTTTGATGTGAGTACCTAGAGGTTCGAACGTTTTATATGGAGTATGTGACGATGTGAAAATAGTATGAATGTTATGTGTGTGTAATCGATTACTAGAGAGGTGATAAAGTGATCATTGAATAATATGTATGTATTAACTGTCTCACCCTAACGTTAGACGTACGTCAGGGGGTGGGAAATAATTAACAAAAAAGTTTTCTGGGTTTGAAGCCGTTGCTGGATAATTTGATAGAGATATGGTTTAAGAAAGAACTTACCCATAAGGGAGTGGAAATTCTAGTTGTAATTGGTGCTATTTGTGGGGATTGATTTGTCATTTCAATAGCATTGGGTAAATGGAATAGAGTAAAATCTGGTTTCTGAGTGTAATTCAAACTGATGGTATGTGTTGCTTAGACAGATAACTACAGAGGATTGGTTGTGGTGATGTAGAATGGAAGATTTAGCAGATTGATTGGTTCAAATTGAAAGACACAATTATTTAACAGGATAGCGAGACAATTTCGAGCTATACATTTTTTTGCGTTGCCTAATGCTTTGCTAGATTAAACGATTGAGAATGGTGACATAATGTCAATCAATAAATTGGATATTAATACTATGGATACAAATTCAATATATGCTGATCAACTACAGCAAGTGTTTCGCGTTTGTTACTTGTTGGCCTACTTTAGAAAGGACAGTTACCTAGATCTGCTGACTTCCAATTAATGGAGGATTGGTGGGATCATAAGAGCTGTGGCTATGATCTTAGTTGATAACAGGGGATACTAATAGTATAGTGACGAAGCCACAGGAAGAAAAGAGAGAGGGTGTTTTCTTAATGGGAAGTGAAGCAACGGACAAAGAGAATAAAAAGAGTTTTAAAAAAACAGCAGGGATAAAAAAGCAGTATTGGAAAGAAGCAGAGTATGAAAGATAACATTAATGAGGAATATAGAACTTTTAGCTGAGGTAACTACAGAAAGTATTACTGACACAATATCCTAAACAGATAAACTGAACCAAACATTAAGCTACTGCAGCAATCGATTGTTAAAGCTGTCAAGTTAGTTTCTAACCCATACGATAGATGGGGAAAGCAGAATTTCATGTTTGAGAATGGTTTTATTGTTGTCTGGAGAGTTTCTAGGTTGTTGATCGGTGGGTGTTAGCAACTGGTGGTGGCTGAAAGCGTGAGAGAGCTGTAAGTGTCCATAATGGTTCAGTTTGGTGTACCCGGAATCACTGGTTGCTGCGGAAAAGGAGGAGGTAAAAGGGTGGTGAGTCGTTAACGGTGAGAAATGGCTAGCTAGTTAGTGGTGTGTTAACTAGTAGCGTTTCCATTGGTGACGTAAAACTGCTTGCGACCTTGAAGGAGTTGTTGCCTTTCGCTCTGCAAGGTCGCGCCTTTTGTTTGAATGACTGTTGTTAATGTGTGCAGAGGGTCCCTGCGTTCAAGACCTTGTAGAGAAGGAAGCAAAACTGTTACATTGATGCTGTTGACCTGAATCACTGATTTAATTGATAAGATTATACGAAAGAGATTGTCCTACCCAACCCATGCGTATAGGATAACATAGTAGTTTGTCCTACCAAACCATAGTGGCATTGGATAACTATAGTAGTTTCAGTGGCATCTCTGTGAATGGAGGTTAATGTGTGTTTTGACTTAACTTAAACAATAATTGTAAACCTGCTAAAGTACCGTTAGATGGAAAGACAGCAGTAGAGGATAAAAGAGATTGTAGAGGGGTTTTCTGGGTTAAAGGAAAGTAAGGTTAATTGGGAGATGAGAAGTGTTGCATTTGGATTGTTTGAGTAGACTGGTATTTAAAATCAATATTTCTAGTAAGGTCAATGAAAATATGTTATTAGGTAGTCAGTGTTTGTGGATAGAATGGACTGGATGCCAATGATTTAGTAAGCGGCAGTGATTGTGGTGAAAGAGAGAGTAGTGCTCGCTGGGCATATCAGGATGTAAAGGAGTGCAGGGGGTAATGTGGAGCAGATATCTGATAGTTGAATATGGAACGTTCTTTGACAATTGTTTTATTATTATTATTAAATATATAGTTGGTTTAACCATCAGTGAGTTAGCAAAACAGCTAATTAATTCTAAAAAACGATCATCTGTTTTTCTGGTACGTTGAACAATGGGAGATTTAGGTAGTTTTTTACTATTATGCTGATGGAGAAGTACACATATTTTGTTAGTTCTGAATTATTAAACAATAGGTTTATATTTCAATACATCACTGCAACAAGATTGAACAGATTACATTACGAAAAAGGGGGTATAGATGTTCATCTTTGAGAGATTTTATGTAATCTTCTTCTGGAGTAGTTATGAGGAATTAGTTGAAAACAAAACGATTATGATGTGAGGTCAGGACAGGGTATATCTGCATCAGTTTTGTGTGTAATTAATATTTTTGGATTGCTGATTATAATTGAATGTTAACGAAATATATACGTTCTCTCTTCCAGGAAAATGGGGATTTCCTTATCTCTCATTGGGATGTTTCAAAAGTCTAGTGGGCTAGGGGAGCAGTAGTAAAATCGTCAGTCTTATAATTAGTTCATAAGAGGGAGCTACCAAATTAAATAAGGCCTGGCTAGTTTTGTGTTGTTTTCCAATAGGGTTTTTAAAATAACCCACACGACAACCCACCTATTTATAATGGGTATATAGGGTTGTATTTGATTTTAGGGGTTTTTTAACGGGTCGAAGATCGATAGTCTTAAAGGAACAAACCACATGGAACTTTCTGAAGTTTTTTGTTTTATATGTGAGTTTGGGGTAAACACGTGATTTCTTTTGAGAAGAAATGTAATGAGGACTTACTGTACACTGGGGGATGCAAAACATTTATGTAATGTTTGGCTGTGGTTAACTGATTAGTTGATACTATAGAATGGAACACGTCTTTGAAGGGTTTGAATGACCTCTGAACTCTGTCTTGAACTTTCTAGTGTGTGAATTGATCACCCACACTGGAAAGCCAAGAGGCATAGGATGAGGAATTTAAGGTAATTTATTATACAGAGTGAAGGGTAATTTATAATACTGATAATTATGAAGAATTGTATAATTTGGCAATAGTCATATCTATGATCCAGACCATAATAAGGTCAGAGTGAGAGAAGCTAGTCCTGAATGAGGAACATTCAATGGACTCTAAAAACTGAAATAAAACGACATAGAATAATAATTAGTCCTCTCCCTCCTTGCATTAACATTAACTGATACATTCTAAGCTGTAATAACTGCCATGTTAGTAATTGTTTGCTGTACAGATCTTTAAAATCGATCCCCGAAAAATTGGAAAACAAACCACCCATAAACTATAGCTACATTAAGTACTATTGCCACTAGAGGACATATAATACTTGCCATCCATGTTCCTATGGAATACCACTAAAAAACTTGAAAAGACTTCAACAGGCAGCATTCAAATTACAATATCCTCCTAATTTAATATAATAGCATCCCAATGCTAATGATTAAACCATCTCAGACCCAATTCTTAAAAAACTCATGATTGTTAAAAATATACAATGTTTCAACTCCGCCTTTGTCCTCCTAATATAACCTGATATAAACATACACATTAAACACTCTATTATCACTCCCTGTTACATCATCACATCCCTAGGACTATTCCTGCTTCAATAATTCAACCAAATTCAACATCATATGAAAATATCATAACCCATGATAATAAACCAATAAGTACTTGCCTATCAACATAGATATTTACACTCTTAAACATCAGGTTATCAATATCACCAATACTTCAAAAACTCTATATCATTACTAATATGTAATACTTTAACCCAATGAATCAACATATTCATGATTCCATTCACAACCCTCACCTTAACTTCCATGTTTCAAACAGTATGATCAACAATGTCTATTCAATAAACCATATAAATGTATCCTAATGACATGACCTTAATGTATCACTGTTTAAAAACCCCATAATATCTATAGAAAAAACATTATATGCTTTTACATACTAACATAATTCACTTAAATCACTCATTAATCTTATAAATTATAACCAACCAAAGATGACTGAACTCAACCAATTTAAAATGACAATGCTTATTCACTTTATCCTTTTCACTGAAAATGAAAACTCTCAACTTAATCACCCATTACAACTTTCAGAATGTATACTTATATTAACATACATTCATTATAAAACAGTTCAGAATTCAATTATGACTTTCCTCATCCTGAAAATAAATAACAGATCATTATCTCAATACTGCATTCTCAATACTATCACTTTAGCAGTGTATAATAAACTACTATCATCTCCAAGATCATCAGTTTCCTCGTAGCCATCTGTAGCATCGGTTGACATGATACCTGTTCAATCTCCCCTCTTGGTATCCATACCTCAGTTGGTGTCAGACCTTCACTAGGTCTTCTTCCTTCACTAGTTCTATGATCATGCAGAGTCCTCTCCATTTATCACCGTCTCTCTGTGGAGTGTATCCTTCTATCAGTCGTACCAATAGTCTCCCTGCTGCAAAAAACACACAGACAAAACAAAACAATGCTCGCCGAAGTGGTTCCACTTCCTCCTCTGCATTAGAAAAAAAGTCCTACAATGGTTACATATAGATCTAGAATCCTCTCTCTCTTACTTCGCCCCTCCATCAAGGTAGCCATCAACCCCTATACTAACCTTCCCACTTGGGTGTTGTCCATCAATGACTTCTTAATCCTTAACACCACATCGTCTCCAAGTCGCAGAAAATGTCCAGATTCTCATGTTAGGTCTGGCAGAGAAGCCTCACCTTTTCAAAGAAAGTCTGCATAACATTGTTAGTTGAGACACAGCATGCTACTCCACCTGTCTTCTTATCAGTCCTGATAAGCCTTTTTATATTAGGAAGTACACATTCTCAGTTTGTTACCTGTAGACAAAGACACCCTGTCACAGAAGCAATCAATCAATCGGTCCAAACTCTCCACCATGGCCAAGACCCAAAGAGCTCTCCAAGGATGTCAGGGACAAGATGTAGACCTACACAAGGCTGGGAATGGGCTAAAAGACCATCGCCAAGCAGCTTGGTGAGAAGGTGACAACAGTTGGTGCGATTATTCGCAAATGGGAAGAAACACAAAAGAACTGTCAATCACAAAATAAGCAGGGGATCAAATACTTTTTCTCCCTCACTGTATTTGTGTATGTATGTATGTAGATATAATATAATATGTTATATATATATATATATATATATTATATATATATTATATATATATATGTATATATATATATATATATATATATATATATACTATATTATATATAATGTATATGTATGTGTATGTGTATTATCTCCCCGAGTGGCTCAGTGGTCTACTAGAGATCCTGGTTCTAATCAGGCTCTGTCGTAGCCGACCGGGAGACCCATGGGGCGGTGCACAATTTGCCAGCGTCGTCCAGGTTAGGGGAGGGAATGGCCGGCAGGGATGTAGCTCAGTTGGTAGAGCATGGCGTTTGCAACGCCAGGGTTGTGGGTTCGATTCCCACGGGGGGCTCAGTATGGAGAAAAAATTTAATAATGTATGAACTCACTCACTCTGGATAAGAGCGTCTGCTAAATGACGTAAATGTAAAAATGTGTGTGTGTGTGTATATTTAAAAAACATGGGGGACTGGAATTGATGCAGACAATTACATTGATAGAAGTTACAAATCTATCTGCAATATTAAGCTGATCTACCCCCTTAAAAAAAACAAATAAATAAAATTAATAACTATTAATTACCTGAAAATGTATGTCAATCCAGTCTTAAAACGCTACAAAAAACCAAATATTGAAATACAATGTTAAATATTTAAAAAAAAAAACATTGTTATACATTGAGGGAATTGTTATCCATGAGAGAGAGATATAGAATAGTATACTAACGTGCTGGGATAATTATTTTCTACAACTGAGATGTAACTGAACATCCACTAGTGGAGCCAGTGGTCCACTCTCGATTAGCACATCACGTAAAATAGAAATTTGTTTGGTTAAAAAACAGTAGGATAAATACATATGTAGCTAGATATATATATTATACTAACATTCTAGATACAGACACCACACACACACACACACCACACACACACACATAATCAATGACTAGTAATTTTTCTATAACTGTGATGTAACTGTATATCCACTTGGTGGAGGCAGTGGTCCACTCTGGAGTAGAGGGACTTGTTTTGGCATGCCATTTCATGGGTTCTGAGACACCTTGAGACATGTAACAATTAAAATTGACATTGTTTATGGTATAAACAGTAGGATATATACATATGTAGGTAGAGTCCATTCTTGTTTAAAAAAAATCAATAACACAACATCTCATTCATTTATATACTATATCATTTTATACAATACATTATTAAAAACTTTCATTATAATTATACAACATAAAATATATATATAGTACATATATATATATATATATATATATATATATATATAAATATATGCCATAGTTAGATATTAGAAGCCTTCAATCATATAGAAAAATTCAACGGACACCTTCAAAATGCTCCATGAGGAATGAATAAATGATTCAAGGATGTCTCTTTAAGATGTATGTCTTCAGGCCTTCTGGTCCTCTGGGTCTTTTTTTCTTGGTGACTGAGACATCCCACGGACGCTCTTTTATGGGTCAAATGGATTGTTAGGTTAGCAGTAAAAACGGGACATCTTAAAGAATACAATTACCTTTTTTAGTTTTAATTGACTGAGACATCCAATGGACATTCCATCCTCGGACGCCTCCCGGACATCCCAGGAAAGCGCCCCCCCCCCTGAGAGCTATTTTTAAAAGGTTAAAGGAAAAAGGGTTTAAAAAAAGTCGTTTAAAAAGACACTTGGGGGACCCCATGTGTACATACAGTTCCCTTGTGTGTAAGGGGACCCCCTAGATGAGCAAACTGTTGACCATTTAAAATATGGATAGCTGAGAAACTCTTTCTAAAAAGGTTAAAAGGTTAAAACCCGGTTCAAAAACACAGTGTATTCAAAGAAAACACCACACACACACAACCCAAAGAACCAGTGGATCTTGTAGAGCGAGAGAGAGAGGAGAGAGAGAGAGAGAGAGAGAGAGAGAGAAGAGAGAGAGGATGACGAGAGAGGAGAGAGCGAGAGGAGAGAGAGAGAGAGAGAGAGAGACAGAGAGAGAGAGAGAGAGGAGAGAGAGAAGACAGATATGAATGTTGGAGAGAGCTGTAATTCATGAAGGATAAATACAATTTTCTTTACAAAACCTTTTATTTCTAAAAATTGTTACTTCAGAAATGTAAAGTTCACTATACAATATTGAATATTAAACTATGACAACAAATGTTAACTACTAAAAACCTATGTATCATAAACGTTATTTATTACACAAAACTACACCTTACTAAACAATAAATGTATTAATTCATTATAATATTTTTTTCTTAGAAAAAAAGCTGAATCAGCAATTTGCAGGGGCCTTTGGTAACCGTCACCCCATCAGTCTCCAAATCCCCGTTCTTCAAGCTGTGAGGGACTCAGACGTTGCCTCTTCCAACAGGCTCTCCATGGCCTTCAAGGTTTCACATGTTTTCTTTTACCATGATAGATCAAACCTTCTTGCCGATAAGGCCAAGTTTGTCTTGAGAACAGAAGGGACCATCTTCGTAAATGTTCACGATGGTGGAAAAAACTGTTGCACTTGTTTAATTCATATCAAGCACCTTAAACCAATCTCGCCACTTGAAGCTAAAGACAGGCACAAAATAGTTGAACCTCTGTGCAAGCGTTTGAAAAATACATACGAACTAACAGATTGGGTGGCATTTGCGCCTATTGAATTCAGAACAACCTACAATTGTCACTTTGGAGTCTGGACTATACGCCACTGAAGAGATTTCGTATGACTTTCAAATATATCCTGGCCCACAGACTTCCTCTTCCAGTGCGTACCCAGGCAGGGATGTTCCATTCAGGCCTTTTAGATCTGACATAGAGCAAGTCTTATCTTAAGCCATTCCCTCATGCGAAACGCAGGAGAAAAAAATCTGTTTTTTGGCTGAAAAAAGGTTGTTGAGACAGCTGTGTGTGAAAATCTTCACTGTTGAATTCGTCCGGTTGGCCACCACTCATATCAATCCCACCATTAAAACAATCAGGTGCATCACACCAATGTAGTGTTTTTTTGCAAACAGCAACGTGTAATGCCCCTTTCGTCTCAACCCGGTTCTCCCTGCCGTAGGCCAAACAAATATATTGTAGTGAATTCAGGGGGTAGCCCCAAACAGGTTTTGAACCTGGGTCCATCAACTGTCAAGCCAATCACCTTAAGCGCTAACCCAACGAGGTCCGAACCTCTCTGATGATGTCGCTAGGTGATGGATTAAGGTCGCTACATTACCCCCTTCCTTGGGAAAGCATGCCCCCACACTTCTTTATAGCAAGTCTCTCACGTGTACATGCCTTCTTTGATGGCCTCACAGGCACTATCCCACTTCGACACCAAATGTAACGAATTGGGGGTTAGCTCCAACCGGGACTCGAACCGGGGGTCCAGCGACTATCAAGCCCAACACCTTATCCATTACACCAAGAGATCAGAAGGTGGTGGTAGTTGGTAGGTGTTGGGTTCAGCTTGATACAGTATATACTTATATAGGGCAAATATGTGATCTGGAGTGGCAGCACTACAATAGTGCTCCTGACACAGCCTAACACAATCTTACCTTCTGAACCTTAAAAACTGACCTAAAGTCAGAATACATTGAGACAAAACCACCATGTGAGCAGCAAGTGTAGGGTTAATGGAGTGAAGTGGGGGATGGGCTAGGACACCAGTATCAACTATATGTCTATGAATGCATTACTATTAAATGCAGTACTAAACGGATGGATGCTCTTCATCAACACCATTCTCACTTGTGAAACTAGAGGTCAGCAATCAATCAACAAGACTAATGAAATGGAGCAAATGAAGACATTAGAACTGCTAAAGGTCAGATATTATATTCTGACACCAATTTCCTACTGGTAGATGTGTACATGATCTGTCAATCCTGAGAGCAACGCTCCTTCTCCTCCTCCTTCCCCATCTCTCTTTGCTGGGGTGAAAGTTTCCCCTAGATACAGATCTAGGATCAGCTTCCCCTCCCCCAAACCTAACAAGGATCATTAGTGGGAGGAATTCAAAACCTGATCCAAAGCCAGTGTCTATTTGGGTAAACTTGTACCCTCCCACCAACAACTCTACATGTGGATGCGGCTTCCTCCATCTCACCCATGTTCACAAAGAAAAACGGCAGTGTATTCAGCTGTAAGTATTTTGAAGTTTGCTAGATATATTAAATTTGAATTGAATCGACCTAGCTGCATTATTATTCAACAATAACTGGGCCAATGTAGCCGTAGCAGCAGTGGTGGTTCTAGGGAACATTCCCAGTGGGAGGGGGCCAGGCTGGGGCCAGTTTGTACTGTTAGAGGGGCCAGTTACATCACACATTATTGTTGTTCATGTCGTTTATTCTTCACTGCATTGCAGGCATCAATAAGACAAATGACCATGTTTATAATCATTCAACTATTTATTATTTGCATTGACATTTTGTCATTTGCATTAACAGATTCCACTATCAGTTACATCAACTGGTATTCTACGGTTTTTGTGGTTTCTTACAAAAAGATCCCGCAAATTTCATCTGGATTCAAGGCCTTTGCTCTCCTTGATCAATACTTAAAACACACTAAATTGCTTAATCTCTCGTCTCGGACATTGTGGACTCTAAGATACATTTCACCAGCTTTAGAGCAGAAAAAACTCTGTTCACAAGAAGCTGGTACTAACAGGGACTTGAAATAGCTATTCTGCACAGTTTAAAGAGCTGAAAGAAAACTTCTTTATGAGGCTGAATGAATAATGCTACTCTACTACAATTGGAGGGTCTCTGCATGCACAGTCTGGATTTTCCTTTGTCAAAATTCTTCTGAACTGATGTAGTTCATGCCCAAGTCCTCAATATTGATTCATACATTTAGCAAATGGAAACAGGGACTTCTCTTTGAGAAAGCTTGCATCACTTTTGAGGTTTAGAGTTTGGAACGCCATTCATTATGTCACAGTTTTTGCTAGAGAATCGTCTGTTGAGCTCATTGAGCATCGATCTAAGACATGGTAGAAAAAAGGTTGTACGAAAAAAACGTCTTATATATATTCTGAATCTGACCTCTGACCTTACTGTACTGAGTACACAGTCTCCATATAAATTGAGAGCTTAGCTTTTTGGTGGTTTTTGCAGGGGGCTGTATTGCAGTATCACATTGCTCAGCTGTGTTCAACACTTCATTCCATAGGTCATCAAAAAAATGACTCATCCTGTAGTCATCAAAGTTTGAACTAAGGCTTCAACTAAATCAACAGCCTTTGACAAGGTCAAGTGATGAAGACTGTAGCATATCTGATAGAAATGTTGCTTCTCCAAAAACTTTATGGAGTGGAACAAGGAACACACAATGAAATTGTAAATCGATCTGTGCAAGCAGACCTCGTGCCTCAAACAGATCTGTCACCGTTGTGTTCTGGACTATGTCTTGCAGGACTCGCTTAACGGCAGGCAATCTATCCATAATAGTATGTAGAGCCATATATCACACATGCCCAGCGAGTGTCACTTAGTCTCTGAAGCTCTCTAGTTGCACCTGGGTACATCTCTCTTGTACGCTAAGCCATTTTGATGCTCATGTATGACCCAGATGTGAAGACATACAGTCTTTCTAGAAAGGAGAAGAAACTGTCCTACCTCAGGGACAGCTTTGACTGTATCCACTAAAAAACTAAGTTTAGACAGTGTGCACTGCAGTGGAGGTAAAAAGGCTTTGCTTGTTCTTTAATGCGTTGCCCTGGACGCGCCTGAATGCTTGCCACTCATAACTGAAGCACCGTCATATGCTTTGGCCTACTAGGTTGGTTTTGTATTCAAGACCATGACTTTCTATATGTGTATGATTTAGTCAGTAAGCCCTGCTGCATCTAGTGGATCAGCCGATTCAAAGTGGAGAACAGCTCTCATCTCATGGACAGCTCCAACTGTAATAGTACCTGAGTACTGGAGATATCTGATCCTTTTGTTTTAACATCTTTGTTTTCCGTTCTGCCATTATGCTAAAGACCTCACTGTCTTTCACTTCTTCTATCATCTCTGTTGGAAACCATGTCTGCCAAACAACTCAGAACCTCATTCTGAATCCCTTGCTTGTGTATTTGCATTATGAATGGAAGTCAACCTTTTTTTCCACAGTTGTGTCATGCTTAGCTATTGTTTTAGGAATTGCATGAAGTTCCCTTTATTATCAGACTCTGCAGATCATCGTGTCCTCTTTGTGCAATGTTTTGTGTGGCTGTAAGTAGTAGTACCTCTCCTATTGTTTTAATATAGTCCCCATCTTTCTTGAACCTGTTTGTTGTGTTCCTTGTTAGGGCATTTTACCAGTGTTGCATTACTTTTTACAGCTTTCTGATAGACTCTCCATGTAATCGTTGCTTGTTGTGCCGCTCAGACCTTGCATGAATTGCAAAACCTCCTGTCTTTGTAAGTTGCCTTCTTCCAGTTGTTAAAACCCAATTTTTGAAATCAAATACAGTCTCTGAGACAGGCGTAACAAACCACAAGAGTCTGATTTTTTGAATATTGAAGCCAGGGGTCGGATGTGGTTTACCAGGCGCCTTTGAAGCTCCTCCTCCTGTCCCCCATCAGGAGTCTTGGGTCCATGTCATCACTGGCTGCACCGGTTGGCTCCTCCCGGGATTGGCTGACATCACTCTCAGTCTCTCCAATGGTCTCTCCTGATGGTCTCTCTATGCTATCTCTTGCTCTCTCCACACCTGAACCCTCTGGCTCTGTCTGACTTTTCTGCCTTGTCTTTCTTTGAAAGAAACATGAAGTCCTTTTTTTCTTCATGTGGTGACAACTATAGAGCAAAAGCAATGGGGACCAAGCTTATTATTCATTCATTTACTGAAATAACTGACTCGCTAGGTAGCTAGCTTTCATGTCTAACCTTTTAAACGTTACAATGCGTTTACTGAGTGTGGTTTAAGTAAAAGCACTCAGCAACATGCGTTTTTGATCAAATATTATATACCTTTTTCATATTGCCATACATTTTCGATGCCTGACTGTTAGAATTAGCTACAAACTAAACCAAAAAAACAAATGCAAACGAATACATAGCCCAGGATTCAAGCCAATTCCCTTAATTAATTCACAAAGAAAGTAACAAAACGGACAGGTTACATTAGCTGATCTAACGTTACACTTCTGTAATGCATTTAATAGTTAACGATGTTACAAATACAACATATTCAACATGTTGCTCACCTCTCTTATTTCCTTCTTCTTGCTTGAACGATATTATTCGCGCCCAAATTTTCTTTCAACTTCTGAATAGAAAAAAACCACGAAGACCAGAAAGTCACAAAGGGAACGAGTGACAAAGTTACAAAAAGACCATGCTGACCAACAGGCTGCCATCCTGGACGTCCGCCTGGAAGTGGATCAAAAGCACAAGAAGTTGGAAGATGCCATCTCTAAACTCGAGAAATTAGATTCTTACGAAAATTTCCAAAAGTGCTTGAATTTGAGATTTCAAGGTTTCCCGGAGGCCGTGGAGGGAAGAGACGCCATCTCCTTTCTACAGGAATGGAGTCCCAAAATTCTGGATCTACCCCCTTCCGCGCACCCACTGGAAATGGAGAGGGTCCATCGCACCCTACGGAGGCGGCTGCCTGGCCAGGTTGCACCCAGGGCATTTGTCGTTACATTTCTACGGTACCAGGACACTGTCCGCATCCTCTCTGCTGCCCGAGCAAAGGGAGAGCTCAAGTACGGAGATGCCAGAATCATGATCTTTCCGGATCTTTCTCCCATACTACACAAGAGGAGGATGGCTTTCTCCCCACTGAAGAGGCTTCTGCGGCAGGCTGGCTCGGCATACGGCCTGCTGCTACCCGACGACTTTGTGGACGTAAACCAAGAATGGTGAGCGCACATTTGACTCTGTGAAGACGGCTGAAACATACATGAGGAAAGAACTCCCTGACTTGTTCCCGTCTACTACATCAGGAGGAACTGTCTTTTGAACTTGGAACAGTGTAGTTTTAGAACATGAGGATACAGTGGATAGGATGAACTGTTGGCTAGATGGCTACATGAGGATAAAGTTGGATCATAGCTAATGTTGACTGGCATGGCTAGATGGCTAGCGCCATAATGACAGGCCAGGTAAAGTTGGATCATAGCTAATGTTGACTGGCTGGCTGGCTAGATGGCTAGCATAATGACAGGCCAGGTAAAGTTGGATCATAGCTAATGTTGACTGGCTGGCTGGCTAGATGGCTAGCACCATAATGACAGGCCAGGTAATGTTGAAAGTTGGCTCATGGCTAGCTACAGGCCAGTTGATCTAATGTTGACTGCGCTATTTAGCCAGCTCGCTAAGTTTACCAGGGTGTTACTATAGCTACAGCCACACTATGCCAGGTAGTTACATTTTCTTTCTGGATACTTTTATTTTACCCATAGAGGTCCAGTGGGGTTTGGTTAAATAGTGATGTGGCTTTTGACTGGGTTTCAAGCCTAACTATGTAGTTTATATTACTTCAGGGAATTTTTAGCTACTATTACGTTTGCTGGCTTGTTTATTGTTAGAGATGTATGCTAGCGTTAGTGATACCGAGGCAGGGAGAAGCTACTCACTGGCTGGACACCTAATTGCCAGCTAGCTGATAGCTGGACAGTTGTGTGTGTGTGTGTGTACATGTGTATATAAATATATATAATGGGGGGTTTGGGAGGGTGAACTCAGGAGGATGGTGATTGTTTAACTAATTGTCTCTATTTTATATTTGAGGGATAATAGTTATCGTCTGGTAAAGTTTTCATTTATTCATCATAGCTTGATGTCTTTTTTCCTGTGCTGCTTGGGTGCGTTTGTTTCACAGCGCAGGTTTCAGGGCGCCTTGGTGCTTTATCTTGGCGCCTTGGTGCTTTATCTTGGCCAGGTCACAGTTGTAAATGAGAACTTGTTCTCAACTGGCTTCTTACCTGGTTAAATAAAGGTGAAATAAAAATAAAATAAATAAAAATGCCGATTGGTTGACGTTTGTGTGTGCGGGTAGGCGCTGTTGGTGACTATGAACACATCCTCTGTTGTTGTGTTGTGTTGTTGTTGTTGTTGTTGAGACATGCTCAAGTGGGGGCTAAATAGTCCAGTCATTATTGTTGCCGATGTTTGTCTCTTTGATTCAAATTGTATTTTGTGACTCGACTAACAATATATTCATGTTACAGGGAACAGTCAATGCACTTCTAATGCCATATCCATATAATTTAGAATGAACCTCTTTGGGCGATGCTATGCATAGCAGGTACATCTAGCTTAAAGACTAGCGTCTAAGGGTATGGTTTATTAACTCCCTCAGTTGGGGAGGGGGTTGGTGGGTTTGTGGTAGGGTCAGGGTATTAGCTCACCAGATGGTTACTATTTTATACTTTCATCATTTCATTTAGTTTCTATCTTTTTCCCTCTCTTTCTTATTATCTTTAAAGATGTCAGCTAATAATAACTATACATTATGACACTTAACATTAGGGTACTGTAATGAATACTCAGGGAGAAAAAGGTGTAGATTCACGCGCAGAGCGCGGCAGGTGTTTATTACGCCTTTACAGAAGACAGGAATCGTGGTCACAGGCAGGCAATGGTCATACACAGGTAGGCAAAACAGGCAGGTGAAACAAAACTAGGACTGAAGGCTATAACTGGTTCTCACAAACGAGCTAGGAAAAGTCTTAGTAACTAGTGGTTCTGGTGAAAAATGTCCTTTAAGTATCTCCACAATATCCCCATACGTCTTATTACCTGTTCTGACTGGCTGTAGCAGGCTGCTAGTAAATTAAATGTCTTTGGCCCATTACACTAAAACATGGAGGCACAATGTTGTCCTCATCCATGTCATTTACAAGAACAAAATATTCAAACCGTTCTGTATATGAGCTCCACTGCTCAATACTTTCATCAAACTGTCCAATGTTTCCATCAATTCCAATAATTTTTCATTTCTCAATAAGCTCCTGATTGTCACTCACTTCAATATTGTCCTCAACCAAAGCAATATTTTCCTCAGTCACAAAATCTTCATTCACTTCACTCACTGACGTTTCCTCCTAAGTTCGCTCATTTAGCAGTTTTAATAAAAGGTTTGTCTTCACAGTTGAATAAATGTCCTTTCCTTTAACACACTGTATATTCCTCCCTTTTTTAATCAAGTTGTTTTTCCCGCTCCGATGTCCGTCTCCAGTCCTTTTCTGCCGTCATGACGATGTTAACTCTCTCTGAATTAGCTAGCTCGGACTATGCACTTGCCTCTGCTAGCAA